>JAHKKF010532058.1:0-15161 GCA_019740295.1 Labeo calbasu
GATTTTACTGAAATATGTAGTAGAAAACTCATTAAAGATTTATGTTATTTCAAAAATTCACATCTTTTTATACATATTCTGGACTATGGGGGGGAGGCGCAATCATTTTGATGATGTAAAATGGTTGCACTTGGTGAGCTACAACTGGCGCTACCTGTTGCCACATCGTGCAGCTTTTGGTTGTAATTTTCAGTCGAAGGACCACAAGAGAAGCGATGCAAGTCTTCACTGCTTTCCTAGTGATGAGAAGAGGAGAAAACAATGCGAAGATACTGTGGATGAATAAAACTTCCTAAAGACCCGCGTCTTTATTCTCTCCACTTTAGCCCTGACGCCTGTGAGGCTTTTAGTAGACCACATCTACTGAAAGCGCTTACAAAAGGCAGAGACAAGAAACGCTAGATGCCTTCCTGGCAGGATTTAAACATGCCGACGCTTGTCATGCCGCAGCCACTGAAGGAGTTTCTCAGTGCGGATTTCACTCAATATCTGAGGGCGTTTAGACAACTCGTGAGGAAATATCAATGGTACGGCATTTGGTTTAAGCCTACGCTTAAGTGTAAGTGAGTATAAGGGTTTTTTTATGAATCTTTGCAATCACCTTTCCTAATAACAGCTAAATGTTGCTAAAGTAAACAGAGCACGGCTCGTCACTTCACAGACCAGAGCTCATTTGCATTTAAAGGAACATGCAACAGAATGGGCTGATTTCTGCAGAGCTGATTTTGACAAGGTAAAAAGGTGTTTTTTACAGTACTATTGAGAAACTTTAACCAAAGTATGTTATAGACTTCTCATTAAGATCCTAAAGAATCAAATCAACTTGTGGAAAATGGGTATCCGATGACCCAAAATTAATATAGTAAATAATAAATGAAAACACGCGGTGTATAAACAGTCTATGTTGTGTGCAAGTTGACATACTGTCACAAATAATCACATCTAAGCTGTTACAGGTTCATAAAATCTGTCCGGAGGTGACCCGTGAGTCATTTTTAGAGCATCACAGTCATCAGAGCGTAATGGTTGGGTCCTCAGCGGGATCCACAGCTGAGGGCCCCAGGAGACAGACGCCACTGTGGCTTTCCCCACACTTTTCACTGCCAGACTGGCCCTTAGCAGCAGCACCCAATCCAAAATAGCACAACAAACCACCCACAAATACTGAGTGAGTGAGAGCTTCACCGCACTGACAGATGTTCCCCAATGCAGCTTCTAATGGCCTGATCCCAGTTCAGTGTGTGTGGTTAACCAGCCCAGTAGGGCCTCTGCCTGTTTACTAAAGACCCACGATGGATAATTCAAGATTTAAGCGATTTCTTTGGTGTTTCGTTACTCTTTGATGCTTTCGATTAAGAAAACTTTGAGCTCAGCTTGCCCCATATCTCATGTCTCGAAAATATCTCAAGCTCTCTAAACATTTTTCTCTCTAAACCATAATAACAACTCAAACAAAGGAGCTTTTTTAACTGGTTCGTCAATCGTCAGTGACACGCCGCAGTCACAAGCCAATACGGTTTTCATAAAATCGGCAGATGTTCTTTCACTCGAGCGACGAAAACCTAGGGTCCACATAGCGAGTCGGCCAGAAGTCCAGATGAGCATGAATCCACTTTATTGCAACATGATCAGAGCCTGGAACTTCAAGAAGGTGAGGGTTATTTGCTTAGACATGAAATGAGTTAGCGATGTCAAAGACTTGATCTTGGGGGGCACTTCAAAGAGAAGCTGTATTACTTTCTGAACTTCTTATGGTGCTGGAATGCATGGGCTAAGAGCGAGGGCTTCTCCAGCTTAAATCAAAACCACAGAACGTCTTCTAACAGGTTAAGCTGTTTTTGAATAGTGGAACTCCTTAAGACAGAATAAAAATAACCCTCAACAGGTGTGTAACAGTAAATTTACAGAGGATTTTTTTGGAAGCAGCTATGATTAATGAGACTAGATATTCTCTCATCAACATCAAAACACAAAAATACCACATATTTTCTATGCCAAACCAACATCCAGAGGCTCCAGGCAGTGACAAAAATAACTAGAAAAAATACAACAGTACTTGCACTCAGAAAAGTGTGTGCATCCATAAAATTGCCCAGTAAAATTTACCTTAATTTGAATATCAGAAAAAAATTGTTGAAATTGAGATTTTTCTACTACTTTTTGTTATTACACAGAGAGTAATGTACTGGAAAAAAAAAACGGAATCCTAGGGGAAATACTGCAGTGGTAAGCTGGCTTATACTTTTGATACATTAAGTTTGTATGCTCCACTGCATGTGACCAGACACAGTCTATTCCCCAAATATCAGATCAGGGAAAGCATTAAGAAAGCCAGGTGCTTCTATTGGTACATCTTGTCCATTTCAACAAGGAAGGAAATGCTTTGAAAACTAGTCATAGTCAAAGTACTCTTCCTGCTGTTAAGAGCAGGTCGGAATGTGTCATTACTTTAGCCGAACACAAATTTTTCCTTTTCACTCTTAATAGGTAGGTTATGGTAGCACGTGCATTAGTCTTAAAAATCTCGTCAGAATCAATCTTCCAGGGACCACTGGAAATAGTGAGTTAATAATTTAAGGGAAAAAAGAGGCTGCAGCCTAGTCATATCGAAACTAATGTGCAAAATCTGTGAGGAGAACTACAGAGAGCAATAATAAGACTCAAAGACAAGAAGCTTAACCTTGACTGCACAGATGGAAGAACCTCATCACTTTTGGATCACAGTAATAACGAGTGGATTCCTGGCTCCTGATTTTAACACAATATATTCTTGTTCACCAATAAGCTCCTGATCAACACTCTAAATCAATCTACAGTGTCGGTAAATAAAAGTTTATAATCACTCTCAACATGATCGGTTGGCTGAAATTTCATCCTTTCTGGCTCTTGAAGAAAACACTTTCACTAGTTCAGAACTTGCAGGAACAGATATAATACAGAAATGGAGGAGATAAAGATGATAAATGCTTACCTAGTCTTTTACATTCTTGAGGTCCTTATGTAACGTTACGTACTGTATGCTGAAAGTAAAAGATGACAGCTGAGCATTTTTCTGTGTATATTGATGGCCTTTAGGTAACTGTTTTATGTCACATTTAGATCCTCTGACTCACTTCTGAGACTGGTTATTGTCTGAACACCCATTGTCTTTCATTCTCTGTTTGACTTTTACATAGCGATACATCCGACACAGCACTTAAGCTACATCCCAGTAACTTTTTAAAATATATATATGCCTGTTAAGGAAGTATGTCTATAAAAAGACTTACCAGACATTTAGAAATATGCTCGTCAAGTTCAAGCACTTAAACTAAAACCGCAACTTCACAGAATTAATAAAAGGATGACGCTAATACTCACGGATGTGTGTTGATGTAATTTTCCTATCAATGTCACTTCCCGGTGGGGGTGTAACGGTACACTGATGTCACAGTTCGGTACGATTTCGGTACAACAGAAAAAAATGTTGCTAAAAAAAACTATGCTAGGCTTCTTTTCATTTATTTTAAACAGACAGTAGTACAAATTACAATTTTTTTCCATCTACATGTGAAAATACTAAATATTATATCAAATTAATATCATACATAGGCTATAAAATCTGCAGTACATATATAGATACAAGGAATAAATACTTGAAATATATTTAATTTAGTTAACTGATAGACGAGGCATATAAACTGTGCGACACGTAACGTAGACTATATTTGCTAAATTTCAGTTCAGTTTTAGACAGAAAGGAAGCTCAAATGGCAGAAAGCCACATTCTGTTTGTTTTTTGTTTAAGCTGATTTTGCTGGTATGAGGAAAGTTTAAGTAATCGCGCCGGCGCACACAAATACAAAACATATCAGTTCCAGGCTTCTAGCATTGCTAACTTGACAGCGCAGTTGGTACTTTATAAGATTTCGCAGACCCTTGAATGCGCAGGCCTTTAAAGTATACTCCTTTGTCAGAGAGAGACGCGTTCAGAATTAGCACATATCGTCTAGCAGGCTTTGCTTTCAAGCGCGCAACTCCTGCCATTCGCTGTTCTTCTGCCGGTGGTTATCAAACAGGCTTGCATTACTGCGGGCGCCCCCTTCTGGACTGAGGGTGAATTGCATTCGTTGTAAGGCCTTATGCACCGAACCGAGATGCCCGTACCGTGACGGTTCGGTACGAATACATGTATCGTTACAACCCTACTTCCCGGAGGATGGCGTCAAGGAACTGGCTTTTGGCTAAAACGCAGTACAAAACACTAACGAGGATACAAGGGAAAATAAAATTATTAGCAATTAAAACAATATTCATGACAATTAAGTACGTTTTAAATGTTTTTAACTTTTATCTGACGGCAAAAATATCTTTCTCCACTGACAGCCGTTTAAAATTAAATGTCTTTTCTGACTAAATTAGTACTGTAAACAAAAACACATCCCTAATATATATAGCTATCACTCTTTAAGGAGGAACAAAAACAGTCGCTTTAGAGTTCTAAACTGCTTGCGTTCTTGTCAGTAAAAAAAAAAGTGGTCCATAAGCAGAGGTGACAGACATTGTTAAGAGTTCATTCGTTTGAAGTAGTGAAATTAAATATTTCAATATGGTATTGTCATAAAAAGAAAACTTAATATCAAATGTAGCAATAGAGTGTTTTCAAGACAAGTCATCAATTGGCCATATTGGCAGTACTGAATGTAATGCCACTGAACTGGAAAAAAAAACTTGAATATTGTGCTGATTATTGGTGCAGAAAATGGTCAATTATTGTCATGTTTTGGGCTGTACTAATCGGTTGAACTGGGAAAAACATTTGGAGTACTATAGACTGCCAAAAGTTATAACAAATCAAGGAGCAGGAGTTTGCAGTTGGTCAAACTGAACCAGGATTTCCAGGGCAAGAATCTTGACAACATTTGTGTTTGTTTTGGCCATTTCCGGTCAGGTAGGTGAAATATTAGGCTAATATCTTAATTAATACTGGTCGTACATATCTTTACCACCTATTAACTTTAGTTTGTCAAAATATTGTGCCCTTTCCTGCTTACTAAGTCCTTCTCTATATGATTTAGCAGCTTCCACATGTTTTTTCCATGGTTTAGACAGCATAATTTAGCAGAACAACGTTTTCAGTAGTACATTAACCATGTAATCCATGCTGTTGTTTACATCCGAGTATCACTAGTATGGCGCCCATCCAGGTAACTGACCAAAAAAAGTGACATAAGTGCAAACCCTCTACTAAGACATAAGATGGGGCCTATATAACCCTTAACTCTTATAGCATGTAAAATCGGGGACAGATTCATATTTTACAATTGGCTTGGATTCAGTAAGCCAGTGAGTGGATACCTAACAGTCAGACTTTGAGTCTTTGCTTAGAAACCTATTCCTAWTTATTGAGTTAAAGACTGTCGTTTCCAATCAAGACGGGCAATAAAAATGTCTGTCATCAGGTCAATGGCCCGACTGTACCCAACCACCTCAAGATGTTGCTCCCTCTCTTACCCTCCATTATTTTAGCTCATTCTTTCCGTTAGTCATTCCCGCTAATTAAAAGAAAGCGCTAGCTCATCCATGAAAGAATCATCTGTGGATGGAAAGCTGTTTCATTGGGTCGTACAATGCTCAAAGTGGAGCTGTGAAAACCAAAGTATGAACTCTGAGTAAACAGGATAACTCTTATTTCTATAAGTTGTTTCTCTTCATAGAAACAACCATTTTAAATTCGATTTTGAATCAGACTTCCAAATATACTCTATATGCTCATGTCACTGAACTGAACAATGCTCAAAATGAAGCCATACAAAAGGTAGCGGTGCAAAATACAGTGTATGCATTGGCAGCTTTGAACAATAATGTGTGTTTATTACAGTTTTTCTGAAATGCTAAAACACATTTTTTGAAAACATTCAAATCATTTTCTCAAAACCTTAAACACAAATCCAAATGTTCAAACTAAATTCACAGAACCCCTGACTCTTCACCTGTACTCAAAATCAAACAAAGCTTTCAAATCATACACATATTAGTCAATACTATACGCACTACAGATCATTCATTAGACACTACATCAAAAAATGGAGAACACACTGTCCAGTGCATGTAGTTACAAAAAAATTAATGTTTATAGTGCACTGTATATAGTATTTATTTTGCAATAAGAATGATTCATAAACAAACACACACTCAAAAGAAATGTTTGGTGAATATACCAAAAATAAAGGAAAAAAAAAAAAGGAAAACACACACACACACACACACACACACATATATATATATATATATATATTTTTTTTTTTTTTTTTCACACTCATATTCACACTCTTCTGTACCTCTCAGATTGACAGAAGCCTTCTGTTCACTTTGAACTGGTTTATATTTTGTATATTTACACTGCAAAAAATGCTTTTCTTACTTAGATTTTTTTGTCTTGTTTCCAGCCAAAATATCTAAAAATTCTAAAATCAAGAAGGATTTTCTAGACAAGCAAAAATTATTGTCTTGTTTTCAGAAAAAACAAGTCAAAATTAATTGAGTTTTTGCTTGAAACAAGCAAAATAATCTGCCAATGGGGTAAGCAAAATAATCTTGTTTTCTGCTTAAAATAAGATTCATTTGCTTACCCCGTTTGCAGATTATTTTGCTTGTTCTAAGCAAAAACTCACTTAAATTTGATGTATTTTTGCTGAAAACAAGACAATAATTTTTGCTTGTCTAGAAAATCCTTCTTGATTTAAGAATTTTTAGACATTTTGGCTGGAAACAAGACAAAAAATGTAAGTAAGGAAAGCATTTTTTGCAGTGTAAATATTTAGAAACAAGTGTGAAGAATTTTGAATTGTGTCTGAACGATTACAGCCGTGTTGCAGTTGCGCTTAACTTTTGCTTTCTTGTGTTCAGGGTTTTGCATCACAAGTTCATCACAAAGCAAATTGTGTCTTAGGGAGTGAGAATGTGTTTAGACTTTTGCAAAAAGAGTGCATGAGATATGCAAACAGTGCCTACACTTGTTCAAGGTTTTGCAGAAAGAGTGATTTATTTGACAGATTGGTTTAGGCTACTGAGAACTTGGTTTAGAGAATGGGGTTTAGTGTTTTGGCAAATGTAAAAAACTGTATAATATAGAAGCTGTAAGAACATTAACTGCTCCATGGCAGTGACCCAGTACCTGAGTTTAAACAGGCTCACCAGAGCTGATCCCAAGCCAGACACCCAAAACCGATAGGCTACTATGGAAGAAATCTGAGAAGAGATGAAAGAAAAGTCTAAGCTTGTCTTGTAGTCAAAATAAATATATGAAAAAAGCCCTACAGCTGCATGGTTTTTAAGTGCTAAATTTTGACAATTCCATAGAAGAATGTCGCCAAAAGAAAATCAAATAGAAATTAACAGTAACTTCTAATGTAACTGAACTCATTTGTTCCGCAGTGTATAAGGACTATGAAAATACATCTTAATTTTGCTGTGGTCAGTACAAGTTTTAAACAGAAAGGTTTTTTTTTTTGACCCCCAAAATAAATGACATACAACTCCCAATAAACTTGCTGAAGTGCAAAGTTAGCTCTTAAACCTTTTGTTCAGATGTCAGCTTTACAAGGGAATAAAATGAATGTCCCAAAGGCTGTTCTGATGCAGCTAAACAAAAAGTCAGATGCTAGGTAACAGCACATCTTAAAAATGTGACAAAAAGTTCTCTTTTGTTTTTAAAAGCAAGCCAGAACCGCATGCTAAAACTTTTTTTCTCTAAAACCAAGATCACTAGTACATAAACTACCAATATACAACAACTAAATATAGCCTATTAAGTTTATTGCATTTCAAATGGCAGTTGCATAAGAATATTTTATGCAACATCACCTGAGTTTAACCAGTCAAGCTTGTGTGGGGTTGAGGGTTACTACTACTGTTGTTAAGTTGTTAAGGGTCTTTTGTGCAACATTTTATGTGTGAAGCCGTAAATATAAAGTAAATGTACCAGTGATGTCTGACAGCATTTTAAAAGGAATTCACATGGAGAAAGTGGCTGTGCGATTGGACCAGCAGGTTGGCTGAATGGAAAGTGTGACTCACCTTTGTAGACCAAGTAATAATATGGGAATTTTGGAGCTCTTGAGAAAAATGAGTGTTGTTTTATGAGAGCTTCAAGTACAGACAGTAAAAGAGCCAGCTTATTCAGGACAGCTCCTTCAGAGACAACATGCACCGCTACCTGTAGAAATCCACCACTGACTGCAGTGACCCTAAGTACTCTACACTTGACTCAAAGAGTGAGTAACAGATCAGATATGCAATAAAACTGAAGATAAAAAAACAATTTTTCCACTTTTTATGGTTTCTTTTTAAATAAAATTGTCTTTTGGAAAAAGTATTGACTCTCTGACCAATATTTTTCTTTGTCTGACATAAGTACATAATCTTGGAAGAGTATAGAGCCCCTTAAGTATCTCCAACCTTGGCACAATAAAATGTATAAACGATGATTCACTTCAAAACACATAATCATAAACGAGACGATATTAGTTACAGAGATGATGTAAACTTTTCTGCCGATGACACTGAGGATGGTTGACTCTACTTTTCTACACCAAGCACATCCATCTTTTTATTTCAGATTTAAAATGGTTTATCACTACCAATGAGGTCACACATTTTTTGTTATGACTTTTATTAGATTATTCCCATATGTCAATATCATAACAGCCACATAAGAACTGGGGCTTTTGTGCTACTGATTGAGACTGCTAAAGAAAACCAGGCCAAAGAGACACACTTGGCAGTCTTATACGCTATTACTTTTCTCTCAGTCTGTTTTGTTGTTGTTATCTTTCCCTAATCCAGAGCTCATCACATCTTATTGATACCGTTGTGTCTTACCTTTAACCTACTTTTGGATTTTGTGTTTGTTTGACAGCTTTTTGTATTGAAAAATACCGTCATCCTTAGCTTGCGCTGCTTAGAACGTGCCAGGTCTTGTATGGAGTGGATTGCAACACAACTACGGTTCGTATTTGCATAACTGCAGTTCATATTCGGTAAATGACAGCTCTTGCCTTTGGTATGTTAAGATGAAAGGGTTATGTTATGCCAATAACCTTCAAGTGCTTAATGTCCATCTTTAGCCTACATTTAATTTTGTTTAAGCCCTGTAAAAGAATTTACTTTCGATGGTAACCATCATTTGACACTGTAATATATCATCTTCGGTTCAAGCCAAAGGCCTGTTATTGATTTCCAGCTGAATGACAGGCTGAAAGAAAGCAGACTACAAACAAATACATCTTTTGTATATATTTTTTGTCGTTAATTGTGGTAATGAGTGTTTACTGTTGCCCTTTTGCATTATTGTTTCCTATTTAATACTGTACAGCTGCTTTGTCACAATTCTGTATTGTTAAAAAAGGTAAATAAATAAAGGTGACTTGACTTGACTAATGATAATATGGATTTATGAAATTCAGCTTCCATGTTTCAAACTCAGAAATTGCTATGTTGTTTTTTGGTGTGAGTGAGTCATGTGACAAGCTTGAGCTGTTTTATTTAAAGGTGGCTTTTGTGGGTTGAAAGAGCCTTAAGCATGTAGATTATATATTAACCATTTTAAAATACAGAGAAGCGGCTACCTTAGGGCATACTTGGCCTGAAATAGGAAATATTATTATCCTAATCAATTTCACGACATGTCAGCTTAACCAAATCTACTTTTTCCCTAAACCCAAATTTTCTTAAGTTACACTGCCCTCTAATGCAAGTAAACGGAAATACTGTGTGAAACCTGACAGCAGTGGAGTTGTAATGAACATTTTATATTTTTCCGCGCATTACTGACTAACAAAAGCTAGTTTTTGTTCAGTGTTCATGAATGAGCCAAATTCTTAATTATTCGTTATAATCTTGATTTACTTCACCCAAAAATACAAATCCTGTCATTAATTACTCACCCTCATGTCGTTCCAAACCGCAAGACTTTCGTTCATCTTCGGAACACAAATTAAGATATTTTTAATGAAACATGAGAGCTTTCCAACCCTTCATAGACAGGAACACAACGACCACGTTCAAGGCCCAGAAAGAAGTAAGTACATCGATAAAATAGTACATGTGACATATATTCAACCCTCATTTTCTGAAGCTACGAGAATACTTTTTGATCGTAAACAATCAATGAATACATGAAACAAGCTTCCAAAACGTCATACAAAGTGATTTATGTCAACAATATAGGAGTTATAAAAAACATTTAACCAAGAGATATATAAAAGGAACTCATATTTCCTTACAGAAAGAGCAAACGAAGCTGAATGTGTCATGAAACACTCCCAATTTCCCCAGATATGCAGTATTATTAAGGTTTTGGTCTCTATACTGTGTATAATACAAATAAAAAACGTTGCATCATATGTCCTCACATAAAGCAAAATCATTATGTTGTTTTTGTTGAATTACGCCGATGTATTTCTCAAGCTGCTGTGATCTAGGTCTCTTAAGCCCTCATTGATTTATGAGTCAAAGGGAGGCTGCCTCAGCAAATGTAATCTACAGAGCGGTCCAGGGTCACCAATTCACACTGGATAATAGTGTTTACTTAACAGTCATGTCTGGCTGAGGAGCCTTTTTAAGAGGACAGTCATTTTTCAAAACACTGTAATCACAAGAAGAATATTGCCTATATTTTTGGATACGGACACGGTAGGCTTCATTTTTCCCTGCTACCAATTTCAGAAAGGACATCTAGAGCATTTTTTACTTTATTGAAATATATATGCAGTGGGTATACTGTCCTCTGGCTCTTCTTTGATTAGGCAGGCTTAGGATTTCACTGGTACCATCTTTCCATACACTGAAGTGAATTATGAAAGCACATATGGATCACATTCCCCAGTGTTTTTCCCAGACAGGATGAGAGTGAACCAATAAAACAGTGTTTTAAGCCCCTGTCTAGCCATATGCTTGGTCACATTATTGCATCATAGAGACTATGTTTGACCCTGGAGATATCGCTGATGCAATATACCAATTCTTCAGTATGTCATTCAAAAGAAACAGAAAGCATGACTGCTACTTCAGAAAGCCCAAATGCACATATTGGAGCTTCATTTTGTGTGCTGGTTTTGATGAGAGCCCTTTTGTCAGCTTGTCCCTGGATCCAGATACTTGAGATGTAATGATGCTGCTCCCTGCCATTGCCTTCAAGGCAGAGCAGACTGATCATGCTGCAGGATGCTGGTGGGCAGGCAGAATTGAGATGGGCTCCATTTACTCCGGCGAGACACTTGTCTAGGAGTCTGTAGCCGTGAGCCTCCATCAGATGTGGCCAATTCTGCTGCTGAGTTCTCTTGTAAAGGGCTGACATCCTCAGGCCAAGGGCCCAGCTGGTCAGTGTGCTATTGATAACTCTGCAGAAAGCTGCCAAGACCACTCAAAAGGGTTTTGATTTTAATATGCTAATAATCTTGCAGTACATACAGAATATATTTATATAACTATGTCCTTTTTTCCCCAGACATGCCTAAAATGTATTAATTAAATATTTTCTCTACAATCCTAATATATTATGTGTACGCATATTTGCATCACTTTGACCATTCTCTGTAAAACCAACCTTCTTGCATGCTACAACTGACCCCTCGCAGAGAGTTAGATTGACAGGAGATCTGACCAATTATAATGCAGAATCTGCCATTTTTGACAGAGAAGTAGATTATCATTGGTGGACTAGAACTTGAAAAATAGTATGTATTGATGTCTTTCTGTGGTTGAAACAAGATACCTTTTGATGTGCATTCATGTTTATTTCATGCTAAAACTATGAAGAGGATGTGCCACTGTAAAGTAGAAGTTCACTTCCAGACGAAAAAATTACAGACAATTTACTCACCCCTTGTCATCCAAGATGTTCATGTCTTTCTTTCTTCAGTCATAAAGAAATTATGTTTTTTGAGGAAAACATTTCAGAGTTTCTCTTCATATAGTGGACTTTGGTGTCCCCAATGTGGCCTTCAAAAATGCAGTTTAAATACAGCTTCAGATGGCTCTAAACAATCCCAGTCAAGGAAGATTTTATTCTAGTGAAATGGACAGTTGTTTTCTAAAAATAATTACAATTTATATACTTTTTAACCCCAAATGCTCGTCTTGCTTAGCTCTGCGTGAACTCTGTGTATTCCGGTTCAAGACAGTTAGGGTATGTCTCCCATCTCATTTTCTTTTCCAACTTCAAAATTGTCCTGCATCACTGTTTTACCTTTTTTGTAAAGGGCGTTTCATCTTCTTTGCATGTTCACTTTGTAAACACTGGGTCGGCACTTCTGCAGCGATGTAGGAAAATTTTGAAGTTGGAGGAGAAAATGAAACGGGAGTTTTTCGACATAGAAGTCCACTATATGGAGAGAAGTCCTGAAATGTTTTCCTCAAAAAACATAATTTCTTTGAGACATGAACATCCTGGATGACAAGGCGGTGAGTAAATTATCTGTAAATTTTTGTTCTGGAAGTGAACTTCTCCTTTAACTAAGACGCTACAGTGATCTTAAAAACACTTAAAAAGCCACAAAACAGTATTTATTGTCTGAATTTCTGAATTACAAAATTTGAAAGCTAAGACTTTGTTGCTACATCTGACAAGCCATGGTGCTCTCGTGCCACACATCATGTTCTCACGCAGTGAAAAATACATTGCAAAGCAAAGAGAAAACTGACAACGTGTTGACAGACAAGATAGAGCAGGGTACTTTTGGCATGAAACAAAGTCTCAGCTTTCAGTTTTTTAATTTTGTAATCATTTCAAACAATAAATAAATATTTTGTGCTCTTTAATGTGTCGTGACAGATCGCTGTAGCACCTCAGTTCAAGCGGCACGTGAACCGATCATCTCTTCCTCTTTACTACTTATAACACAAAGTAAACATTATTAAACACCAGAAAGTATTATTTCAGCCACAGAAAGACATCAATGAACACCATTTTTTAAATTCAAGTTCTCCAACGTTAATCCACTCTCTTTTACATTGCGATTGGTCAGATCTCCTGTCAATTAAACTCCTGGCGAAGGGTCAATTGGTCGATTACGTATCGCATGCTATTTGTTTAACTACTTAAAGACATTACCTTCAGCAAGTATGAAAAAAATAGGAAAACAAAGCTAAAATCTCGACACTTTACGCATTGCAGAAATCACATCCAGGAAAAAGAGGATGTATGGTCACCCTAATATAGATATTAATTTTCTAAAGGGAGTTTCATAAGCACTTTGTATAAACTGTTTTTCTATAGTTTCAATATCATCTATAAATATTCACACAGGAATATTAAAGTCCCTGAATAAAAAGAAATGCAAATACAAAATCAAGTTAAATCAGCATCATTATTATTAGTACAATGTAACAAAAAAATCTTTCAAAAAGTTGTTTCAACTTATATTGTTACCCTGTTGACTTAAAAGTTTTAGTTTAGTCAACTTAAAATTTTAAATTACTTAATGTGACTGAACTAAAAATTTTAAGTCAGTGGGGTAACAAAGTATTTTAAGTTGAAACAACAGTTTTTTTTACAGTGTAGTAGTAGCAATACTAGTAGTAGCATTATTATTATTATTATTATTAATAATAGATTTCATAAAGTTTGAAATTACTGCATGCTTACGCAATAAATAAATAAATTAATTAAAAAATAAATAAATATAAAAATAAAAATAAGTATGTTCAGCCTCTGAGGATGAAAATCATTGGAAGAAAGGAATAAAAAGCCAGGAAACTCTTGTCCAATTAAGTCAACCATTATGCATGCCACAGGCTGGGTTATCAGTTGCTAGGCAACTCTAATTAAATGAACCTTTGCCTACAATTTTGAGGTATTTAGTTTAGCTAAATTTGAGAGACGTGCTGCTTCCATCAGACAATTTAACTAATGCTTTGGAAATCATGAAAATAGCATTATTTAAAAACTGTATATTTTAAAGTGCCATATAAATGGATGACAGTCAGTGTACTTCCAAACAACACTTTGCTTGACCTTTTCATACACTGAAGCATTGTGGGGGAAAAGAGCACAAGTATTATGTTAATTCCACATACCAGTGGTGTAGCTCAAGTAGAAATCCAAGCTAGTGGTTTCTGGATTTGGAAAATACATTAAACAACTTTAAAATCCATCAAGACTTTTTAATTAATGGCACTAAAACTGGCAACCGCCCTCTTTGATACATTTTCTTTTTCTTCTCAGTCACATGCAAGTGCTTAATCTTTAGCTTTGCTTTTGGCATAAAAAGCGATTAACATTGATTAAGAAACAATGTTTCTTTTTATAATAATGCATTTTAATGAGGATAGACATACTCGTATTTTAAACTCCAACCAATGCCACGAAACATTTGAATGTCTAAACAATGTCCTTTTATCGTCAGCATTTAAATTAGCTTTTTAAAGACCTATTATTTATTGTATAATTAGACTGATATGATTGAAAGAGAAATGATTTTTTCCAAATAACTAATCATGTAAGAAATCTAAGCACAAATGGCCCGGCTTTTAAAGAAAATATATAATGAAGAGAAAGCATTGAAATATTTTAACGAAAAAAGCCAAACAAAAGCCTGTGAGTCATAATTTATGTACTATGATTACACTACATTGTTCCAAACAACACCTCTACTGTCAAATGACCTCTTTAAGCGGAGGATGTTTCTCATTGTGTTTCACACCATAGAAACAGTCAGTCTGAGCTCTTTGTTCTGTAACATAAGAGCTGTAGCCCTCTGCAGACAAACTGATTAAATAATTCGAAAGTTACATTACAAATGCATTGTTTCCCACTGAGCAGATTTACATTTGCAAATCTCGAAAACAGCACTGTGATTGTCCTTAATGGTAAGCAAATTAAATCTGAACACACAATCAAATGTTTCCCCCTCACTTTTTTTATCAAACGTCTTTTCCTGAGAAATTCCAACAGCATTATTGGGTGTTTGTGCATATAAAGTAAACTCACATTTTCTGCATTGAAATGAACCACAAATTCATACACTGTACACTATCGGCAGTATGTTAAATGCATCGCAAAACTATCTATTTTACGCAGTAGTTTAAGTATTGACTGAACACTTACACTACCATTTAAACATTTAGGGTTAGTAAGATTCATTATTATGTTTGCTTTTTATTCAAGCATGCGTTAAATT
>JAHKKF010532059.1:0-16583 GCA_019740295.1 Labeo calbasu
TAAATGCCTCTTCAGATGCAGCTTCTGTGTTTCCTCTGTATTCCAAAGATGAATTTTGTTGATACTGACAATTTCATTTCATTTTCTTGGTAACAGCCCAAATGTCTTATCATTCTAACTGACTGGTTAAGAATTTGACTCAAAAGATGATGCACACTTTTAGAAAAAATGGCTTTATAAAGGTAAAAATGCTCATAAAAGGTAAAAACCAATTTAAACTTACTGGAAAAGATTCATTTCTATCACTGCAAATTCAAAAGTCAGCTGTCCACGGTAGTCCTTAAGGTACCAGCACAATAACACTCAGCAAAATATAGTCTAAATATCGTTATCGATAAAATCCCAGAAAATATTGAGATATCATCGATTAACCCCTTTTATTTTTTTTTTGAAAATGACTAATCGTTTGGCTAGATAAGACCCTTATTCTTTAGCTGGGATAGAGCCCTTTGAAACTGCAATTTGGACCTTCAACCTGTTGATCCCCATTGAAGTCCACTATATGGAGAAAAATCCTGGAATGTTTTCCTCAAAAACCTTAATTTCTTTTCGACTGAAGAAAGAAAGACATGAACATCTTGGATGAATTCGCAGAAACGCTCATACATGTTCCTAACTACATACTAAACAAAACAAAAATACTGTTTATAATATAGTTTTAAATGTTTTTTAACACTTTTGTGAGTATCTTCAGCTACACATTGTCATATACAGTGTGTAAACATCCAGTCATCAGTGAGTCAGAGGTTAACTGTTAAGTCTGATGGACTTAACAAGTAATTCATGAGTAAGACTGAATCATAAAATAACACAATCATTTTGTGGGTTTTTGTGACTAATTACTCATATACTCAGTCATAAATGACTACAATGGTCCATCTGTGTTTGTGCTTTTAAATACAGCCAGCGAAGACGAAACAATAGAAAGACAAGTTTATTGTCTTTGCATTATTTCACATATTTCACCACATTCAATGCAGACTTCAATCTCATAAATCAGGGGAAAATTTCATTTCTTTTGCTTTGGTGCAGCAGAGGCACAGTTATGGTAGGAACACTCAAAGACAATAAGGCAACCCATTTTTTATTTAAAAAGCCCTGTGCTCTGTCTAGGAAGTGACACGGAGGCAAAGGCAGTCGTTCTGTGATATATATTCACCCCTCGGGAAGGCCTCTAAATCTGTTCCTGGTTACACCTTACAAAACAGATTTAACCCTGCAAATCACTTTTTTAAGCTCCCGTGATGGAGTGATGATGGAAGCCACTGTGAAAAATATAAATCACACAGTCACACAGAAGTTTATAAATCTTCAATCTAGCAGAACCTGAGTGAAAGTTTAAACTTTGAACTCATCAAAATAGTTATATATCAGCGGGACCAGGCGAGAAAGGAGCCCTGCTTCTGCCGTTCATAGTGGAAAGTTAAACACTCTCCTTGTCCATGAGAAAGTTTCTGCCCGCTGAAGAGGAATGTGGACTGATATCATCACTGGCCTTTCAGTATGTGTGCCGTGTGATGACTGTGAGATTAAAGAGCAGACACTAGCAAAGCCCCAGCTTTGAGGACACCCCTGTCGGGCCATGCTAATGGTTTTCCACCACAGACAAAAGCTGGGCGATATAAGTCACAATGTTTTGTGACAACAAAAATGAACGCAACTGTTGCATCAATCGTTATGACAACTTCAAATGAAATTATGGTCAACCAACAACCAAATAACCAAATAAGACCTTGGTTCATCTTTAAAACACAATTTAAGATATTTTTTATGAAATCTGAGCGCAAGGTTCAGAAAGGTAGTAAAAACATCATTAAAATAGTCCACGTGACGTCAGTGGTTCAACCGTAAGGTAATGAAGCTATGAGAATACTTGTGTGGAAAGAAAACAAAAATAATGACTTTATTTAACAATTTCTCTCAGCTTTCATCAAAAATATCTTAATTTGTGTTCTGAAGATGAACCAAGGTCTTACGGGTTTGGAACGACATGAAGGTGAGTAATTAATGACAGATTTGTCATTTTTGGGTGAGCTATTCCTTTAACTAGAATTGCACATGCTAGTTACCATGCGAAATGAACAAGTAAGATATTATTTGTCACCAGCATTAGTACAGTTATTGATTGTATGTTCCAAGTAATGTATATCTTTATGAAGCCACAACCTAACCACAAGAACTATTCCCACCACACTAATAATGCCTCTAAAAACATTTATAACTCCTCAAAATAGTATTTAATTTCACTGTTTATTCTCTTCCTCCAGTCTTATGCAAAGCATGCTGGGAACTAAATTCACTGCCTTTCAAAGTCATTACAACAAAAAAACAAAGAAAAAAGAATATCAGTTAACACAGAAATTGAACCGTTTAAATCAGACAATAATAAGAGTAAAAGTAAACATTATTATGTAAACAAAGCTCATCAAAATAATGTTTGCAACTTAAAAGGCCTGTTTATATCGATACATTTCAAACTTGAAACCATGCATTTATGTTTAAGTTGTGTTAACAGGTCCCCTGAATTTCTTTTTAAATACATTTCGAAAGTAAGTTCACACAGCCAGGGTTGCAAAGCAGATTTAAGTGAATAAATAAAAGTAGTGATAACGTAGTACTGATTATTTTATTTTATTGCATTGCATTGCATTGCAATTAACACCAAAACATTAAACTACAGAGACTTTCAAATGAATATCTGTTTTGCACTTCTTTGAAAACCAGGCATACTCAAACACTGTAAAAACTGATTTTTCTAAGATTACTGGAGTACATTTTACAAGACAGTACTCTTTCAGTCTACTTCAATTTTTTTTTGTTTAAATCGACTTGTTACTGGCCATTACTTTGTAATTATTTACCAGCAATTTCTGAGTAAAAACTGTTTCACAACCAGTTGTTTTTGTTCAGTGTAGCTGCAGGAAAACTCGCTAAGCAAATAGTCTATACATTTGCAACAAATTTCTTCCATATTTTCTTCCGTATTGTAACGCACTTACAGCTGAGTGCAACGACTTATTGAAAAAGGCGGTGCAGGGTTTTGGTTCTATCAATCGGTTGTTGACTGGATTTTGAAGTGTGGGCATTGCACTTAAAAATGAAGGCAGATCTTGACGACAGTCATTTGTAAGAAAGGGGCAGTGGTTTAAGCAGACTAAATGATTTGAAATGTCTGGCATACATCACTGGAGAAAAGGCATAAGTCAACTGCTGTTTCAGCTGAAGATCAAGTTAACAAAAAACATGCATGGATGAATAGTTCATAAAAAGATCAATAAAATGCATTTAGAAAACAGCTGGTGAATTTTCATTTTATGCCAACCTTAAAAAAAATATGTCCTATTTAAACTGCATTAAGGTCATTGCAATATTTATAACACCTTTTCTTAAATTAAAACAAACTTATCGCAGATATTTCAAAAATGATTTGCTACATATTGACCAGCCCCACCACAGAAGGGAACCACCTGTCAGATTCAACATCCAAACAGACGCATTACAGAAATCTAATCCTGACATTCAAGCATGTCAGAACCCAAATTGGCTAATTCTGAAAGGCACCGATTTTGCTTGACGCAGGAGTTAGAAATGAGACGCAGTTGTGCTGTGTGATAGACCGCTGGAGAGGCCTAAAGGGGAGACACATGAAAGCTTCCCGTCAGAGGCCTGAGCCGGAACAGACCACCGTGACTGCTTAATGTCTGTATCAGTATCCACCATCATCTCATTAATCTGGCCACTAAATCACATGACAGGCTGATTACCGACTGCATGAGAGCCATCAGCCCGGGGTCTGCACATTGCATTGTGGGATTGTGGTAATTATCTTCTACACCCCTGTCATTTGACTCCAACCCCTGCAGCAGCGCTTCCTGAGCAGCTAATACGTAGCATGTGCCACAGCCTGGGTTTATGTTGCAGATGCCTAAGGTTAGTTTGAAAGAGCACTGATGTTACATCAGCGGCAATTAATTCCCTTCAGATTTACTGTCACATCTTAAACATTATAGCACCTGTCAATCATTGAAAGCATGTTTTGGGGCTAGACTTCATGCTGCGCTCTCTAGCCTGTGCATACACGGACACTGTCGGATATCCCCAGGAGAACCATGGGAAGAACCACACAAGGCCAGCTGTGTGTTTTGCAACACTCTATAAACTATTAGCATGTGTGTAAGACGCTAAGCAGCTGTGTTCAATGCATATGCACATGTAGATGTGATGAGATATTTAGAGTTATACTGCATACAGTTATATTCTACTGGCACTTTTAACCAAAGTGACTTCTTGGCATTGAATGTTTGTTTTTCTGTGGAATGCAAAAAGAGTTATCCGTAACACTTTATCCTCTTTAATTCACACAACCTGAAAGTTTTTTTAAAAATTACAGTTTGGGGTCACTATTTTTTTTAGAAATTAATATTTTTGTTCAACAAGGATGGATTAAATTGACCAAAAGTGACAGTAAAGACATTTACAATGTTACAAAAACACACACACATAGTTGTCTCAGTTGTCTTCAGTGTGAAAAGATGGATCTCAAAATCATACAGTCATTGTTGGAAAGGGTTCAAATGCACAAAGATGCTGGAAAACCAAAGAATTTGTGGGACCTGAAGGATTTTTCTGAAGAACAGCAGGCAGTTTAACTTTTTAGGACAAACAAGTGGCTCATGAACAGCTATCACTAAACAAAAAAACACAGCTGGGGATTATTCAGGTAACAACACAGTATTAAGAATCAAGCGTATGTAAACTTTTGAACAGGGTCATTTTTATACATTTTTATAAATTATTTTCTCTTGTGGACTATATGTAAACATCTTTATCTGAAATATCTTATTCAGGTCAGTACTAAATAAACAATAACCTGCATTTTGTATGATCCCTCTTATATTGGTAAAATAATTAACATTTTTCAGATTCTGAAAGGGGGATGTAAACTTTTGACCTTAACTGTGATGGTATTTTTATGCTTTATTACAGTCAAAAAATTACATACAGCACCTTTAACAAATGCTGTGAATGTATTTTTCATTGTTAATTCATGTTAGTTATTGCATTACCCAATTATAACATACAAAACCTGAATGTGAAGTGATTTAGCAAAATGTCAATGCTGTTCTTTTCCATTCAGTAAAAGTGGATAGGAACCAGTGGAAGCGGTCCATCATTAAAACTGTCCATATGACTCAGATCCCCTAAAGTCTTTGTCTTTTAAAACCTTGTGTGAAGAGCAGATCGAAATTTAATCTTGAACGAAATTTCATTCTCTAGGTCCCTTGTGCTGATAGACAGGGTTTGATAGTCATAGTTCATGTGAGGTTTGAAAACACAACCTTTCAGACAGTAGGCCAGATCCTGACCCATCCACATCACACAAAGTTATTAATTAAGAAATTTTATGAAGGATTTTTAATATCCTCCACAGTCAGAAGAGACAGTTTGGCAGGTCATGGGAAGGATATCCTTGAGGAGGGATACGACAGATTGAATTCCACACATGGCTGCCATCCAAAGGATATGAGACTTCTTTAAAGGTTTTCATTCAGGTTTACGCTTCCACACAGAAAAGGAAATTGCCCCTCTCATAAGCTTCAAAAATATCACTTGTATCAAAGTTACAAAGCAAGTGAATAGGTCAATGTCAAGATGTCAAATATACTTTTAAGGAAGAAAACTTGTGTTTCAGAACAACTTGTGCTTAATTTAGACAAAAATCAGAGTTGTAGCGTTCTCTCTTCCTGGCTGCACCACATGTGGCGTCACTAAATGTTTTTCTTTAAAATCCAAGCTCTTTATGTAGCCATGTAGTGATTTGTTTTGATTGTCCGATTAGATCAAGAGAAAGAAAATCTTGGCTTTCATCTTGACGTTACATTGTTCTCGATTAGCTTCCTGCCCTTGTGTTACCCCAGGCAAAAGCCTGCCACGAGTTAAAACTTCCTGTTTTAGGACATAATCCATCAGATACATTCAGAGCTACAACTGGTATTTACAGCAAACTAAAGTGTTGCTTAAACTAGTACAGGTGCAGTGTTTAAAACAGGGAATTCAAGATATAGGATAACTTGCAAACACAGACCGGCTGAGACATGACAGTCGTTTGTATACGGGCTTCATTCTCCTTTTATAATTTGTATGATCCGGTCACACCACAACCGAACACAATAACTGGTTGAATGAGTGCTAGTCATGCATGACGGGTTGTGTAGTAATGGATAGAGCCACTGTTAGAGCGGTTGAGAGTTTAGATGCTGTATGTGTGTGTGTTTGGGTGTTGAGCTGTTGAACTGCACATTTTCAGCAAGCGTCTGTTTCCACATCTCAAGCCACTCATGGACAGACCCTCACCACCAGCAGACCAAATGGAAACTTCCTGTCTGAGATTTTCCACCATTTGAGCCTAATATAGAACACCCTGGCAAGCCAGATACGATTGTTTTTGGAGAAATCTATCTGATTGGACGACTGGCAACTACCATCTGTTAGTCAGAAAAGTTAACATGTATAATTTTGAAGTTAAAATATCCCAGTTTAACACGCACAGTCTGTGATAAGTGTAACACTATTATTAAAACGGGTTTTATTCTGTTTTGTTTAACCAATGGCACATGGGTCGTTCTCTCTAAAAACAGTGGCTGCATCCGAAATCACATACTTCCCTACTCTACAGGATGCCAAAAACAGTATAAAAACAGTGTTCATAAAACACAAGGCATAAAAAGGTCCTTCTATTTCTATCAAGAATCTGAACTTAGTGAAAAACAAATACTAAAATGAATTTGAAATACATTTAAGGTATACTACAAATATATTTACATATTCATGTGCTTTATAAAAATACCCTGCAATTGTACTTTTAGTATAATAAACTGGTATACTTAAATTCTGCTAAACTGGAACAACTAATTGCATTTAAAGACAGATATCATACAGAAATCGTACAATCCTTATTAATAGTGATATTAAAACACATTTTAGGAAAAATATAAAAAAAAATGTGTATTGTGCGAGAAACAAATACTCCAAATAAAGTTTAATTATAATTTCATATCAGTAAGTCTTAAGTGATATGTCAATAAATATGTTAATAGATTGGAAGTTTAAAATAAAAATATATTAAATAATACATTAGTATTATAAATAATTTACTCTTTTAATGGTGATAAATCAGCCAGCTAATATTTTTTAGACATTAGTACAGAAATGACAGACTTTACCTTTTAAATGTTTCACTAAAATAAAATAAAATTCACTAAACTAAACTAAACTAAAATAAAACATAACATTTCAGTCTGTTACAAAAGCTGTATATCACACTATACACTACTAGTCAAAAGTTTTTGAACAGTAAGATTTTTAATGTTTTTTTAAGAAGTTTATTCTGCTCACCAAGCCTGCATTTATTCAATCCAAAGTACAGCAAAAACTAAAATTATGAAATATTTTTACTATTTAAAATAACTGCTTTCTATTTAAATACATGACTGTATTTTATTCCTGTGATTTTATAGCTGAATTTTTAGTGTCATTACTCCAGTCACATGATCCTTCAGAAATCATACTAATTTTCTGATTTGCTGCTAAAAAAACATCATTATTATGTTGAAAACAGCTGAGTAGATTTTTTTCAGGTTTCTTTGATGAATAGAAAGTTCAGAAGTACAGCATTTATCTGAAATAGAAATCTTTTATAACATTATAAATGTCTTTATAACATAACATTTGATCAATTTAAAGCATCCTTGCTAAATAAAAGTATTAATTTCTAATATTTCAAAATGTTACTGTTTTTGCTGTATTTTTTTTTTTTTTTTTACCTTTGACCGGTAGTGGACAACGAACACCCTGTGTATTTTACAGATCAACAGTCCCGGTCTGTTTAAATTTCACTGTATAATTAAGCAGAAATAAGCAGCTTGGACATGCAGCAAAATCTCTTATTTCATGTTTCACAGAGCTTTAGAACAACATAAGACTAAGCTGTGTGAATCTTTCATGAGAACATTTCCTCTAGAAAGCACTTCAGACTCAACTAAAGATGAGAGCACTGAGTTCAAGCCAACCCGATTTTACGAGAAAAACGTAACTATTTTATAAGATGATTTCATATGAATTTGTGTGATGTGATTCAAATGCAATTCATCAAATGGAAAACACTTACGAATTGCAAGTGTGTGTTCAAGCGCTACAAATAGAAACTGCAGGTACTCTTGCATGTGTTTGTGTTTATTTGGGATAACAGGGTTTGATGAAAGAGCCCCGGGCCAGAAGGAAGAGGTGTAATGAGTGGGGTAGAAAACACAGTGATGGATGACCTCATTTATTTGTGTGTTTCAAACACTGGTCACTTCCTTCCTAACGGCTGAACATCCTGGCCTTCAGGAAGGCTTCTCTCTCTCTCTTTCTCTTTCTGTCGCACTCCCCACAATTTCTTGGACCCATAGTTCTCGTACACACAAGCGGCCAGTTTGCTCGCAGCATTTATAATGCGATGTCTTTATTTCCCAGTCACAGAGAGTTTAAACTCCCCCACTTGCACACATACCACAAAGCGGCCAGCACTGTTATTTCCGCCCATCCCAAGCTGACTCCTCCTTTCCTCTCGTACACTACCAGCAGTGTGCCGAGAGGATCTGCTCAGTCTCAACAAATCAGCCTGAAAGGAATTCCCCCTTTACTCCCAAACACGGAAAGACTGACAGTTGGACTTTAAACTGTAGCATTGTGTAACTATTCTATCCAGACACAAAGCATATTTACAAAAATCTGAAAAAGCATATTTACAAACAATATTAGTGGTAATTTATCAAATAAAACAAGTGAGGTCTCCATTATATCTCCAGCGCTACATGAGAGCAATATTATATTTCTCTGGGTGTGTTTTATTGTGTAACTACAGCTCATCTACAGTTTGTCTATCAGTGCATGAAGTGCGTATTCAGGCTTTTTTTGTATCTTTTTATAGCTCACCAATTATGAAGCTGACAGCAGCAGGGGAGCTGCTCAAGCTTGGTGGATGATTCTGGACAAGTTCTGAAACAGATTAGGAGTCTAAAAATAAATCTCATCATCTAGGAGGAGAGAGAGCCAGGTGACTGCGCTGCTACTGCACGCTGCTGCCAGAATGACATAACCGACGGTAGAGCGGCACGCTGAGCTCAAGCTTTCCTCTGCTCAAGCTTCGTCTTCTTATGAAAGACAAGCTGGTATGACAATTAACCACACTTCAGCAGAAAGAAGTTCTGAAAGGCTTCAGAGTGAAAGGCAGAATTCTTTTTCTTTCTTAATAAGTAATCCTGGACTTATTGTGCACCGTCATTCACATTCTCTAAAGAAACAATTTCCAAAACTTTATGCCATAATGCAGAAACCTGATGCTGCATCCCAATTCGCACACTATCCGTCCTAAATATTTGAAAACAGAATCAGGGGCCGTACATACAAAACGCGTCCTTGTGTCAAAAAATGCGAGACGCATTGTTTTGAATGGTTTTTGGTTTTAAACCTCCTCTGCCATGTTGCTGTCAAATAAGACAGTGGCCATGCCAACTTGTAAACAAAAGTTTGCAATGCTTGCCCCGCCTCCGTGGTTTTCTGATTGGCGCTCTGTTGTGGAACTGACATTGATGAGCGGCGCTGTGTAAGCAATAGCAATACAGTTTGCAATACAGATGTCTAATAACATGACAACATACTGCCGTCGTGCTTGTTTCTGCAAAGACGTTTATTATGTTTTACACAAAAACGTCTGATGTGTTTACGTTTTACAAGGCGTGAAAATGTGTAAAAGCTACGCAAAATCCAATCTGTCCGGTCAGACTGAAACGGATTTCCAGGGATGTGATCTGAAAAGGATTTCAAACCACATACAAATGCAACCCGAAACAGTTTTAGCACAAATCAGATTTTATGTAGTTTGTTTCCATTCATCTAAATATGATCGGATTTCAATTAGATTTGCATAAAAGCAAATCTGGACTGACAGTCTGAAAGAGGCTTTATATCTGTTTTATTTCTTTCCAAAATTCCGTATTTTCCATTTTTAATTTTTCTAGAATGTTTATTTTGTATGTTATGTTTTGCTTTTTTTCCATTAAAATTTTTATAGACTCTGTTTTAACGGTTAAATTAAATTGTATTAAGCAAAAAGCATGTCTAATTAATTAAAAATCATGAAACTTATACAATTTAACAGCAATTTGTTAAAAGTTAAACTGAATTCAGTTTTATTTTTACCAAATTCTGAGACTAATTAAATTATTAAAAATAATGTATTATAATTTTCTTTCTTTCTTTTTTTTGAAATACTGACTGTGCGGTGTATTTTTAGTTATATTTCTTTTCTGGTAAATACATTTTCCGGTAAATCTTAATTAAAAATAATGACTTAATAATAATTTGTGTTTGTAGTGTTTAATAATTACTAGTAGTATTATCATTACATTAAGCAATATATTTCTGTCACATTTTCTTCAAGTTAAACCGAACTTTTATTTTGACGGGTTGCTGTGAAGATCTTAAAGTTTCTGTTTGTATTTAATATGACGATAGTTTTCCTCAAAAGAAACTGTAAAATGCTCATGAAATGACTCTCAGAACAGTCCTAGAGACTATTTATGTGTTTATGTACTCATATAATGAGGCAGCAGAGGCTGAACACACCGCAAACATCACACACGCGTCAGTATGTGTGTAGTAAATGAAACCGCACATCTGCGCCATTCATTCACACATAGACATGGAGAACATGCAGGATTCATATTTAAATAGTATTTTTGAGGCTTAATATTCACAGACACTAGTCCATACTAGTGTTTTGACTTAAGTGTACTGACCTAATTTTGATTTATCCATCCAAAATTTGGCAAATCCCATGACATTATACAGTAAATTCCATTTTTCTGACTGAATTCTGTGATTCCATCCGCGTTTTCCGCATCACGAAAATCATACGGCCATTCCAAAAGAACCTGAACGGTGTAAACTCCAAGTGCAGACTCATGAAAATTCCAATGGCTAATATTTCCCACAATCCATTGTGCGTTGGATGCGGATTCAATTAGAACTACAAACACAAAGTGTTAAAAAAACTACAAAAAATTGCATGCATGGCAATAATTCCATGCTGATAATACTTAGAGTTAGGGGGTTGTTCAAATCCCTAACCGCAATCATGAGCAATAGTAATAGTTATGCGAGCACTAATAATATCATGACCATCCAATAGCAATCCAACGATAAGCTGCTGGATCTAATCAAGTCCCACCCTACATTATTTCCAGCTGTACAATCTGTCTCACTCACATTACCGAAGTTCAATGCATTCTGTGTCATGTTGTCGTTAAAGACGATGGGGGAGGGTTGATGGTCTGCGCAGCAGACCTTACATTCAGCATTCCTTCTCAACAGACGGAAATACTCCGCATAGTCGCCCATCAGACTGCATGCTCCTGAGCTGCTCGAGACCACAACGTTTCTGAGTGCAGACCAACATTGTGACATGTGATAGTCTGTCACCCCGAACCATTTCATCTGACATTAAAAAACAAACACGCACACACCCACATGCTCACAGCAATACCCTTTGCAGCTGACTCTCTGATCATGTATCAGGGCAGCGGTGGCCAGGGCCGGCTCTGTCTCAGTAGTGGGCCCATGTTTGCTCAGCACACCTCAACAGCACACCAGGGTCTTTGCAGGGGAAAGTGAATACTTCAAAGTGACCGAATGCAATCTATGAAGTGAACTTGCAACATGCGTGCTGTGCTTAAAGTAATAGTTTATCTGAAGATGAAAACAACTGTCATTGCACACCTGTATAAATTTTAATTCTTCAATGAAACACAAACAATATCTGCTCTTTTGCCAAAAATAATACAGTAGTCCCTATGGAGATGAGGTTTTTAAGCTTCGAAAAGATGCAAAAGTACCATAAAAATAATATAAAAGTTGTCCATATGAATGCACTATTATATGCAATAGCTTTTTTGTAATGAAGTATTGAAAGAATCAAATCAGTTGCATTCATTAATGAATCATTTATATCCACTGAAATGGACCACCAAAAACACCTAAAAACAAAAATTTGTTGAAATTTACCCTCATATCAGCTAAGATGTAGATGCTTTTGTTTCTTCATCAGAACAGATTTGGAGAAATTTAGCATTGCATCACTTGCTCACCAATGAATCCTCTGCAGTGAATGGGTGCCGTCAGAATGTGAGTCCAAACAGCTGATAAAAACATCACAATAATCCACAACTAATCCACACCACTCCAGTACATCAGTTAATGTCTCGTGAAGTGAAAGCTACATGTTTTTAAGAAACCAATCCATCATTAAGGCGTTTTAACTTTAAATTGTAGCTGCTGGACAAAATACGAGTCTGTAATCCACAAATAATGCATCCCATTTATTTTTCTCCTGATTCAGACAAGACTTTTTCACTAGAGAAGCAATGGTTTGAAGTTAAAAAGAGCTTTTCGCTTTACTTGAGCCGTGTGGCTGTTTGGATTCTCATTCTGCCGGCACCCATTCACTTCTATGGAAAAAGAAAGTCATACAAATTTAAAGCAACATGACAAAGTAGATAATGATAAAAAATGAGATTGGAACGTGATACAAATTCAAATCAACAATTAAAGCTGCAAGCAGCATTAAAAAGGGCTCAACACCACCCAGTGGCTTTAGCAAAAACAGCGAATGGTGAGCAATATGCATTTAAAGTGGTCAATGTAGGAGGCATATTTCAAACTCAATTATATGTGCCAAATTTCCTGCTGCCAGCTGGTGGTGCTATGACTATAAATATTGGCTCACAGATGTTTTCAGGCCAGGAATTTTATCAAACGTATGAACTTTGGTGCAGATTGCATATTATGGATTGCATATTATTATTGCATATTATTTTATAGGTGGCGCTATCAAGCCATTTTGCCACACCCACTTCTGCATATTATGTTTGAGAAAGTGTAAAAAGTGTAAAACATGACATATCCTGTTGCCAACAGGTGGCGTTATGATTATAACTAAATATTGGCCTTTACATGTGTTCAGACCAAACATGTGAAGTCTAGTGCAGATTGGACATTGCATGTTTAAGACTAAAACAAGTCATGTCCTCTTGCCAGCAGGTGCGATATGGTTATAACGAAATATTGGCCTTTAGATTTGTTCAGGCCAGGACTCTTATCAAACGCGTGAAGTTTGGGGCAGATCGGACATTGTACAGCTGAGTTACAACAACTCAGGGTGCCACGGACATGCCCTTAAAAGAAGATTCAAGATCTTTGCAATTTATAATCGCAAAGGCCTTTAGACTGACCAAATATAATGTTGATGTCATTAAATCAAAAAGGAGTTTGTTAGAGTATAAGACATGCCACTTCCTGTTGCCAGCAGGTGGCGCTATGACTAAATATGCTAAATGACTAAACTAAATATGGGCATGTATTCAGGACAGGGGTTTTGTCAAACATGTACATTTTGGTGCAGATTGGACATTGTATGCCTGAATTATAACAACTTCCTGTTTCATAGCAAAACATAGAAGTCTGTCAGGTCGCCACAGACACGCCCTTCAACAGAAACTCAAGATCTTCACAATTTAACATCACAAAGAACTTTAGATCAGATGAACCAAATTTGGTGTTGATCTGTATAAATCTTTACAAGGAGTTTGTTTAAATACAATGCCTAAAAATGGCAAAAACAGCACAAAACTTGCTGAGGAAATTCTAGCAGTCTTCCTGTTGGGTTTCGGACTTCGTACCGGGGTTTTTTGTAGGTATTGGTGTGTTACATGTGTGTACCGAATTTCATACATGTATGTTAAACATAGCTCGAGGGACACTTTTTATAGGTGGCGCTATCAAGCCATTTTGCCACACCCACTTCTGAAACCCATATCAGATGTAGATTTTCACCACTTTTGGCGTGCGTGCAAAGTTTCATGAGTTTTCGAGCATGTTTAGGCCAGAGGAAGAAGTATCTCAGCAATTCCAATAAAATTTCACCGGTGCTCGGGCTCTAAAACACTCACTGTCAATTCAACACATAATCATCTGCATTCAAAAACCCAGATTCTCCCTCTATATCTCACGGTCCACTGCAGCGTTGTTTCTGGCTGCATTAAGGCGCATGGAGGACTGATTTAATTATCACAAGCAAATTACTTAGTATCATCAGCTGTTTCTCACTATGATCCAGGGGCCAAGGAATCCAGCTCTGAGTCACTGCTAAAACAACCTCCCCTGGTTTTCTAAGACGTGAGGCCTCACGCACCATATTGTTCACTGACCTTTAGCTGCTCACAGTATTGTGCAGACTTACAGTTCTCAACACTCCCTTCCAGAAATAGCCTCATATATATTTAACAATCACTCGGGGGCCTTAAACTGCAGTAACAGGCATGACTCCCTACATAAGTGCCACTCAACACTTCACGCTGTTCAGCTACACCTCACAACCACATATAAATGTCACAACACTTCAGTATCTCACATAAAAGACAACAGTTAACTATAGGAATTTGCATAAATTAACTTTTCGACAGGTATAGGAGAGAATGACCCTCATGTTGTTCCAAACCTGTAAGGAACCAAAAATGTCAGTAAATTGGCTCCAATGTTTTTGGATTCTGACGTTCTTCGTAATATCTTCTCTTGTATTCCACGGAAAAAAGAAAGTCATACAGGTCTGGAATGACATAAGGGAGTAAATGATGACTGAATTTTCCTTTTACTGGTGGACGATCCCCTTAACTGCAGTTAAATGGTTTGCTTTTTATGTAGTTTGTCTAAAAGTACTGCAGGGCCGAATAATCAAATCAATCAATTATTTAGCAATGCAACATCCTTGAATAATTCACTACCCTTTTTTTCTTTTTGGAGCATCTATAAACAAGTCAAAGAGCAGTCAGAAAGTCTGAGAAACTGTTTTCTCTTAAAACCTGCAGGACAACTCTTCACTTCGATGGAAAAACAAGATCTTGTCTGGAACACTGCAAGCGCAAGAACTGTCAAGCATAGAAAAAGTGCAGATGGACATTTATATTCATTCATCTTGCAGACATTTTCATCCAGTGCAACTGAGAAACAGCACAAGCAGTTTACTTACTAATGTACACAAACAAAAGCAGAAGTTAAAATGAAGAAATACTGAGAAAGAGAACAATACTGTATATATATATTTTAGGAGTTATTATGAGAAGTGCCTCTACTTGTGGTCATGAGTGTTCGCAGAAGAGGTGTGTCCTCAGCTGTTCCTTGAAAGATGTGATTGTCAGAGCAGATCATATGCCCAAAAACCACAAGAGGAATTTTTCCATTTTGCTTTTTCTGATTTCATAAGTTACATTACAACTTACATGATAAGCATCACAATTTGAGTGAAAAGTTACATAAACATGATTGTCAGAAAGTCCGTATTTGGGTCGTCTCTCTTGTGCTTTATTGATAAATGCTCTTGAGCTGTAGGAACTTCGTACGCTTGTGTAAAACCTGATGATCATGTTTTCCAGCGTGATTTGAAAATGATCCAAAAAACATTTTGATTAATTACTAATAATTAATAATAATTAAAAATAATTACACAATTGTTTCATTAGTGACTTTTATAAACTTCAGTATTGCGTCAGACTTTGGACCTCACTATAATTTAAATTTAAAGTATATTCGTATGAAATTACAAACTCTATATAAATTTCTATTTTACTGAGTCCATAATGGCAAAAACATTAATTGCAAACTTGTGGTATGTTAAAGTGATAGTTCACCCAAAAATGAAAAGTTAGGTGTATATGTTTCTCTTCCTTCAGACGAATACAGTTATATTAAAAAATGTCCTAACTCTTCCAAACTTTATAATGGCAGTGAATGGGTGTTGAGATTTTGAAGCCCAAAAAAGTGCATCCATCCATCATAAAAAAATACTCCACACAGCTCTGGGGGTTAATAAAGGCCTTCTGAAGTGAATCGATGCATTTGAGTAAGAAAAATATCCATATTTTTTGCGTCACACCCACAGAGGCCGCTCCCTAGTTGATTGACATGAGCGTCTTACAACAGTCCAACCTCCACGTTTTGATGCCGGAGCAGGGATGCAAGTTAGACAAAAATTGAGCGATTGAGGTGTTGCTGGATGTAATAATGAACGTAGTGGTCGTCATTTACTCCCGACATCTGAGCTGCTAAAGATGCAGTAGATTACGTTTGTTTGTGAAGGGAATGCGCCTCCTGATCTACATAAATGCGTCTATGTTCGCACAAATCATTCGTGATCCAGCTTCACTTACAGCAGAAGTGAGTAAAAGGGTTTTTTTATGAATCTTTGCAATCGCCTTTCCTAATAATGTGCTAGTTAGCAAGTTTAGCAGCTAAACACGGCTAAAGTAAACACACTCGTCAATCCACAGCTCCAAGAGAGGGGCGGGGCGAGCAGAGCTTATTTGCATTTAAAGCAGCCTCGACCAGATCAGGATGATTTTTGCAGAGCCGATTTTGGCAAGGTAAAAAGGGTGTTGTTTTACACTACCATTGAGAATTTTTAACCAAAGTATATTATAGACTTTTCATTA
>JAHKKF010532061.1:5081-17132 GCA_019740295.1 Labeo calbasu
TAATTAAAGAGTGAATGAGTTAGCTATTTTGGTAGCATTCGCAGCTTCTGACAACAGAACATGCACTGTACATAAGCTTATACTGTGTTCATGGTAAGATTATGGAGCATGTATTTTCATAAGCTTGTGTTGAGCAAAGTGTAATGATAAAAACATTCACAACAGAAATAAGCAGCTCTGGTCAGTCGTGGACTCATCATGGTTCAGGGTCCCATCGTCGTCTAGTCTCTAGATCCAGAATCCGGATTTTAAAAGAAACAATACTGTTGCATTGTAAACCGTAAAATTGAACTTTCTTAATGCGCATTTTATCAGTTGAATAACAAAGTATATTTGACTGTCCCACATTAGTCAAAACCTGCTGTTCCATGTTTGAAATGTCATTTTCTGAAGTGTGACGACAAAGGCTGTTTAAAGAAGAAATATTCTTAACACATTTGAACAATATTATTGCAACACTTCATGTACAAATATATCACAAATATCATTTAGAATAATGTTTTGTTTATAACACATTTCATTCAAATCCTCTGTCACTGGCCCGTGAGTGGACTTCACAAGAGGTACCCGTCTGATGATTTTTACCTGACAGTATTTTTCATGAACTTTAAAATTTTAAATCGTAAATTCAACCCCAGTCATGTTGACTTTAATGTTGTCAAAGAAGAGATAAACGGCCTGAAGCTTTCATCACACTGTCAGACTCGAGCAGATGGTTACTCGCGCTCAAATGTTAGCTGGAAAGTTCCTTGCCGTTTTATTCTGATCATGAGAAGGTAGAAGAAACCGCAAGTTGGCGATGCACATGAACTCAAGAAGAGGCTTTTTATAACATATTTCCCCAGCATGCTCAGGTACGATACACCATGCGACACTCTGAATAAGCTCGTCTGAGATGCATCGACGCTGCGCAGAATGATCGGCGTAAAACCTCAAAGTACCGCGAGAGCGATTGGAGAGCAGACCAGGCTTTATGCTTTAGAATCGCTCTCGCCTTGACTCCGCCTACTGTACTGGAGCCAAAAACACTTGAAAACAGCCTGAATCCACCTCAGCTGATCCATACAAGTGATACAATATAAAATCAATTATAACAACACAATAAACATCTGATCATCTGAATTAGTGAAACAATGAGATCAGCTGATCAATAAAAATAATAAAACTATCTTGTTTTCTGACTCATGATGTCAATCTTCATCTGCCACTCATCTGTATTAGACGCTGAAAAGAAAAAAAAATGGAAGAGTTTAGATGCTCAAATCTCCATCAGGTTGGTCTAAACAAACGCAAAGATGTTCTTCGAAATATCTTCTTTGTATGTCAAAGAGGATGAGTCATATTTGGAACGACATGATGGCCCTCTTTTTGTTTCTCATCTTTAAACGATGTTTGTCTGTGAAGAGGACCATGGCGTATTTTTCGATCTGTTGTCATAAAATGAAAAACTGTGAGTCAGCTTTGAGGCGTCATATAAATTTCCCATCAACATTTCATACCCATCTTTTACATTTTATTAAATGTAACAAGGTCTGTGAAATTACGACACAGCTAGATTTGTCCAGCAGCTCTCATCTCACCTGCAGAGAAGAACAGATTCCATATTCATCATTATTATTTTGTGATTAATGAAATACAAACACTGAACTATGCACTCAATAAATTCACTCGCATTCTCAGCATTTTTACCGTAAACATTTACTAATAAGTAAGTTTATGAATAGCCATTTTTTATATTTATGATTAAATATATGTTTATCATTATGGGTTGGCATGAAGCAATATGAATAAACAACACTATAACAGCTCGTCGGACGCGATGAGCGCAACGCGACGCGACAAAAAACGTAGGCTATTTAAGTATAGTAATATATTGTGTAACGATTCATGTAACGATTCAGGGAGACAATGAAGGATACACTAATAACCATGTAACGAAGTCATTAAGAACAGCAAAATAATTTCATAAACAACAAAGATTTAACCTTTGGAATACGGAACATCTTTAAAACGTATTAAACTTCTATAGCTGCGCATGATAAGAATGTGAAACATGTATTTTCATAAACCTGTGTTTAGCAAATCATAATAATAAATCACTTCATAACAGAAATAAGCATCTCTCGTCTGTCATTAGCTCATCCAGGATCCCATAGCGCCTATAGGGCCTCATTTGTAAAGTGTTGATCTTAGAGTGTGCTTACACTTAAATGCACGCCAACGATATTAGTAAAAACTGCCTTTGACGTGGAAACGTGCTTAACATGTTATGGTCTGAGCAGACGTACACACTTTTTCTTGTCAAAAACCTGAGTACTGCAGGTTTTTGTAAATGTAAGCTTTTCTTGCAGCTCACTGTTCTAAATATAAAGATTTGGACGATGAGTGCCCTACTGAAGAAAAAAAAAACAATTGTAGTGATTTTATTGGAAACTGTATTCTTAATGTAATATGTCCCAAAACACACTCCAGAAAATCATTTTTAATGGTTGTATTGGTTAAAAGTTGATGGTTTGTAATGTTTGTAATGGCATTTACATAATGCATTTATATATTTTTATAATGGCATATATATATATATAGGCATAGAGTTGAAACCATTCAGTTGCGCCCATGTTCAGCATCATTTGCGATCGGAAAGAGAGGCGTACCTGGGTTTTCACATGTTCGCCTATTTCAGAGATGACCGTAAGATCAAATTTAGGATGGTCTCTGCGCAACATTTTATTAATGAGAGCCTTAGTCGCTAAATTATATCATCTGGCTCTTAAAACAAACAATACCGCTGTATTAAAATAATAATAATAATAATAATAATAATAATAATAATAATAATAATAATAATAATAACTTCCTTAATGCACATTTTATCAATTAAATAACAATATATTCGACTGTTCGACACAGATATAATTTGACAATATAGAATGCTTCTATATTGTGAATAGCCTATAGTTAAAGCTAAAGGCTGACAGTAGGATTTTTAGAGGAAAGTTTAAAAGGGGGAAATAATAATAATAATAATAATAATAATAATAATAATAATAATAATAATAATAATAACTTTCTTAATGCACATTTTATCAATTAAATAACAATATATTCGACTGTCCCACATTAGTCAAAACACGATGTCCCTCTTCTGAAACCTTTTCTAATGTGGGACGACAAAGATTGCTATAAATAAAGTCTTCTTAACACATTTTAAAAATATCATTGCAAAAATCGATGTACAAATTCATCACAGATATAATTTGAAAACAATTCAGAACAATTTGTTTGAAACAGATTTATATTATTAACATTAATTTTGTCTAAATCCTCCGTCACTGACCTGTGAGAGGACTTCAGAAGAGGAGCTGGACTGTCTGATGTTTCTCATGGCCACATTCATGAGAGAATTTCCAGAAACTCAGGTGATTTCAGTCTTGAATTCAATACCTGTCATGTTAGCTGTAATGATGTAAAAGAAGAGATGAACGGCCTGAAGCTTTTATCACATCAGTCAATGTCACATATTTCTCACGCTCTCAGCCGGAAATGCTCGAACGTCAGACGGAAAGCCCCGTCGGTCTAGAGAAAAATACCCTTGAAACACCGAATGTAGCTCAATTTTATTTGTTTACCGGCATGTAAATATGTGAATAACGAACTGTAAAGTTCTAATTTATATTGTTTATAAATTACATGACCATATATGCTATTAACAATATAGAATGCTTCTATATTGTGAATAACCTATAGTTAAAGCTAAATGCTGTGACAGACAGTAGGATTTTTAGAGGAAAGTTTAAAAGGGGGAAAAAAGTTAAATTAACCAAAAAAAAAAAAAAAAATGGTTTACTACCATTGTGTAAATGATATTTAATCCATAAAAAGGCGAAAGTAATCTGATCATGCACTTTATAAAATGTAATATTCTGTAATTGGGAGTACTTTGTTTTTGGAATCCAACCGTGCCTGAGCAGGCTGGGGAAATGTGCGGTTATAAGCCTCTTCTTGAGATCGCTCTCAAAAGCAGATCTTCGGGGTTTCTTCTACCTTTTATAATCAGAATAAAAAGGCATGGGACTTTCCAGCTGGCATCTGAGCTTGAGTAACCATCTGCTTGAGTCTGACTAATGTGATGTAAGATTAAGTTCGTTCATCTCCTCTGTACAACATTAAAGTAGAGACTTCCACTCCCGCGGTAATTCCCGACGCAACAGAGTGACGAGCCGGACAAAACTTGACTGGTGTGTGCGGGATGCGGGAAAATAAAATGATTCCCGGGAGTCCCGACAAATAGAAATATCTCAAAGAAAATGTCTAAAAACAGTTAAAATTGTTATCTATTGCACAAAAACAGCAAAAACAACTGCACTGCAAAGGTTAGTCTTAGTATGTTAGTACTTAGTAGTAGGTTAAGTCAAATCAAAACAGTTTAGTCAACTTGAAATGTTAAATTGTACTAAGTGATAACTTAAATATTTGAGTTAATTCAACTTAAAATAGGCAGCTATTTTAAGGCAGCTGGGTAACAAACCCAGCTTTTACGTTTAACAAACCAAAATTTTAGTTTATTTATTTATTTATTTATTTATTTTTAAATGTGTCCATAAATCTTGCATCAACTGTGCTACTGTACCATACTTTGCCTTTAAATTAGTGAAATTATTACCCACAACTATGCAAGATACAGGAAATTATGTCACTTTTTCTTTCACTGATAACACTTGAAGCATTGTGCTTGGCTATGTACTTTCTCTAAGAAAATATTTTAATCTAAAAGGTTCTTACACCAAGAGTTGTTTTATAAAGTGTCAAAACTGTTAGCACAATATCAAAACTGATTTTTTTTTTTCATTAATTAAACTTATTTAAAGGTCTTTTAATCATGGAAAGGTCTTCACACACACCCACAAATAAATAAATAAATAAACTTGTTTTAAATCTCATAAAAATTGGTTTTTGCACCTTTAAAATATTGAAACTTTTTTTTTTCTTTTACTGGATATTGACATTTTTAGATGAAAAACATTTCCTCCAAGTGGACAGTTCTGTGAAATACAAAGGTATGTGTTTAATTTTTAAGGTGCATACACTGTAAAAACTATTTGTTGAGTCCACTTAAAATAATTTGTAACCTGGCTGCCTTGAAATTTTAAGTTTAGTCAACTCAAAAAAAGTTTATTCAACTTGAAATGTTAAATTATACAAGTGACAACTTGGATATTTGAGTTGAATCAACTTAAAATTTTAAGGCAGCTGGGATACTTACCCATCTGTTAAGTTTATCAAACACAAAGATCTAAGTTGTTACTTAGGTAAAAAAATAAATAAAAATAAAAATAAAAATAAAAATGTTAGGGAACTTTTTCCCCTTAATTTTCTGAAATGCCAAATGAATCATTAATATATTGTGTTATAAGAGCTTTATGAGATCGCAAAGACCTGAGATGTCAGCTTTAAGTGAGCACGATTGCTGGCATTCTGCCATGCACGCAGCAGCCCATGCAAACAGTGGTTTGCAAATGTTGATGCTTAGCCAAATAACAAATATTTTATTTGGAAGTGTTTATGCTGAGATCTTGTGGAATTTATGAGATGTTACAGAACTATTTCATGTCCACTCGCAGGTCAGTGGCAGAGGATTTTAATGAAATCTGTTATAAACAAAACACTGTTCTAAATTATATAATTATATTTGTGATGTATTTGTACATCAGATGTTGCAATAATATTGTTCAAATGTGTTAAGAATATTTTGATTTTAAGCAACCTTTTTCGTCCCATTTTAAAAAAACATGTTTGAAACGTGGAACAGCCGGTTTTGACTAATGTGGGACAGTCAAATATAATGCATTATTCAACTGATAAAATGTTTCATTATGAAAGTTCAGTTTCAGGGCTTATAATGCATCAGTTTTGTTTGTTTTAAGATCCAGATACTGAACCTAAAGACGACGATGGAATACTGGACCATGATGAGCCCATAACTGACAGCTGCTTATTTCTGTTATAAAGTGTTTTTATCATTACAGTTTGCTCAACACATGCTTATGAAAATACATGTTCTATATTCTTACCATGAACACAGTATAAGCTCATGCACAGTACAGTATGCAATTATTTCTGTTTCTATTGTCAGAAGTTGGAATAGTACCAAGATAGTGAACTCCTTCACTTATTTATTAATCATGATTCTATAAAGAAAACATTTTGTTTCCAAAATGTAAATTTGAAGTCAAATTATTATTGTTAACCTCAACAATAAAATACTGTTTAATCAAGAGAGGCATGAACATGAATTTCACTTACATTTGTAATATATTTTTTCAAAACATATTATTAATGTTATGATCATCATTGTTTTTATTAGTGCTGTTATGCTAATAGTTTTTTCCAAAGGTTTATGTAATAAAGAGTGGGACTTTGCCAGGGATCATCGAGAAACCGGGCATTATTTCATTGCCATTTATTTGTATGTGTATATAAATAAATGTGATAATGTTAATAAATGTGATTGAATATTGTGTAACTTATGTACATTCTGTTTGAAATGATTTTTAATGATTAAATACATGCAATATTGCTGGCCAGTGTTGATATGAATCAGTTTCAGGAACTGTATGAATTTTGTGAATGCTTGTTGAACAGCTATGGTTAGAGTATGGTAACTCAACCACATTTACAATGTAACCGGTTTATTTAACTCTATTATGTAACTCTATTAAAATAGGACAGTGGTTTTCAAACCGGTCCCGCAAACACCCCCAACACTACACATTTTCTGTGTCTCCCTTATTTATCACACCTGATTCAACTCATTAGCTCATTATAGAGAGAGCAAGACCTGAAATTGGTGTGTTAGATATGAGAGACCTACAAAATGTGCATTGTTGGGGGTGCTCACAGGACCGGCTTAAAAACCACTGGTGTAGGATATTTCACAATGAGAATAACTCCATAGCGTCATCTAGCGCCGGTGTTGTATGGTGTCTCTCTGAGGGCCAGTCGATGATCCCTGGAAGAGTCCAACTCTTTATTACATGGACACAGAAATTGATGCAAGGCCTTTGGTGAAGACTAATACCATAACAGCATTAATTAAAAAAATAAAATAAATTATAAAATTATTAATAATATTATATTTAAAAGTATGCATATAATAGCATTTGGAAAATATGTATAACATATTAATGTATTTTGGAAGAACATATTAAGAGTGTAAATTAAATTCATGTACGTGCCTCTCTCATTTAAACAATATCACATTGCTGAGGTTAATAATTTGTTTGACTTCAAATATACATTTTGGAAAAAATGTTTTCTTTAGACCATGATTAATTAATGAGTGAAGAAGTTCACTTGGCACTATTCCACCTTCTGCCAGTAGAAATGGAAATAATCACGTATAGTACTGTTTATGAGCTTATACTGTGTTCATGGTAAGAATATGGAGCATGTATGTACATAAGCATGTGTGGTGCAAACTGTAATGATAAAAACACTTCATAACAGAAATAAGCAGCTCTGGTCAGTCATGGGCTCATCATGGTTAAGAATCTCATCGTTGTCTTGTCTCTTAAAACGACCAATACTGCTGCATTATAAGCCCTAAACTGAACTTTCTTAACACACATTTTATTTGTTGAATATTTGACTGTCCCACATTGGTCAAAACATGTTGTCCGATGTTTGAAATGTCCTTTTAAAAAAGTGGGACAACAAAGGTTGCTTCAAAAAGAAATATTCTTAACACAGTTGAATAATATTATTGTAAATATGAACATTGTGATGTCAATCCTCAGTTGTCAATCGTCTGTGGAATTAGACGCTGAAAGAAAATAGATATTGATAAGAGTTTAGATGTTCACTCCAAATTTCTCTTATTTTGGTCTAAACCAAGGGTGCCCAAACTCAGTCCTGGAGGGCCTGGGTCCTTCAGAGTTTAGCTTCAACCCGAATTAGACACACCTGGACCAGCTAATCAAGCTCTTGGCATGCTAGAAACTTCTCAGCAAGTGTGTTGAAGCAAGTTGGAGCTAAACTCTGCAGGACACCAGCACTCCAGGTTTGAGTTTGGGCACCCCTGGTCTACACAAACAATGAAATATTCTTCTTGCCATAGAATATGGAAAGATATATTTGGAAAGACACGATGGACCTCTTTTGTTTCTCTCCTTCAACTGATGTTTGTGTGTGAAGAGGATCACGGTGTGTTTTCCGATCTGTTGACAGTGGCAAAACTATGAATCAGCTTTGAGTCATCATACACATTTTCCATCAACATTTCATCTTCAAGACATTCATAAACTTTTACATTTATTAAATAAAACAAGGTCTGTGAAATTAAGACACAGATTAGTGGAGCAGCTCTCGTCTCACCTGCAGAGAAGAACAGATTACATATCAGAATTAATCTGATCAGTAAAATACAAACACTCAACTACAAGAATAGCTTATTGCTAAAAGTGAGAAATTCAACAATGTCACACACATTCTCAGCATTCTTACAAACATTTACGAATAGCCTAAATGAGTCAGCATTCTTACCATAAATGCTTACTAATAAATGAGTTCATTTTAGATTTCTGATTAAATATATGTAGCACATTTACCTGATTTGTCTAATCTCCCTCCCCCCTTATTATTATGATTATTATTATTTATTTATTTATTTGGCAAATGAGGTTTACCAAAAGGAACCAGAATATTTTGGTTCAACCATAAAGCTACGAATGTGTTTGCATGTGGATATGATGATATTTTGACCTATTTGTTAAGCAGAAGGGTGAAAAGGGAACTAATGATCAAAAAGTTAAAACATAACGTAACACCGGACGCGAACGGCGCGACGCGGCAAATGCTAAAAAAAAAAAAAAAAAAAAAAAACATTATACTCAGTGTCTTTAGTGTAAGTATAGTGATATTAACATTGTGTAGGCCTAATGATAAGGATAAACTAACTAATAGGGCTGGGCGAGTTTTCCGATTTTATCCATGAATTCGAATTTAATGTTTTGCCACGATTTTATATCGAGGAATCGCGATTTTGAATAGAAGTATTACCAACCGTTAGGATTAGACACTAAATTAGTCGATGATGACAGTAAAGACAAAATAACAATCCAGCCGCGTGTCGGCGAACGTCATTAATCGCTCACATGTGATGCCCTTCGCGAAGGACCGGAAGTAGAATATATCGCTAGGCGCTATTCACCCAGTGTGCATACTATCCATCCTAAATTCTATATGATAGTAGTAATTTTCAATACTATTTATGGCAGATATATGGTGGATAGTATGCACATTGGGAGTCAGGGAGAATACGCTTTGACAAAGATGAGACGAGGGCATAGAACAAAGGGCAAGAAGATGGGTGTTGAATTTGTTTTTGTAACTTGAGTGCGGCGTTTTTACAATGCAGTTTCATTCATGAGACGAGAGCGCGCAACACTCAAAGGAACTCGCCCATGTTTACATAGAAAAACAATGGAAAAGCATCGCAATCGAATAAAAAAAAGCTGTAAAAAGCTGTTCATTTTTTTAGATTTTTTATGTAATATGTATAACAAATGTTTTTAAAAAAATCCCTTATTTTAACTATTTATCGCACACTTTATCCAATAAATAACACCGTATATTTGAGTGTCCCACATTAGTCAAAACACGCTATCTGAAACATCCTTGTCTAATGTGGGCTGACAAAGATTGCTTCAAATAGAATTATTCTTAACACATTTTTAAAATATCATTGCAAAAATGTATGTACAAATACATTACAGATGTAATTTAAAAACAATTCAGAACAGTTTGTTTGAAACAGATTTATGTCATTAACATTAATGTTGTCTAAATCCTCTGTCACTGACCTGTGAGAGGACTTCAGAAGAGGAACGTCCTGTCTGATGATTCTCATGGCCACATTCATGAGAGAATTTCCAGCAACTCTAGTGATTTCAGTCTTGAATTCAACACCTGTCTGGTCATATTAGCTGTAATGCTGTAAAAGAAGAGAGGAACGGCCTGAAGCTTTTATCACATCAGTCATCTTCACACATTAGTCACGCTCAAATGACAACCGGAAGTGCTGAAACGTCAGGTGGAAATTCCCTTTTGTCTAGGAAAAACCCTTAAAAAAAACTGAAACTGCGAATCCACCGAATGTAAATTGTATTTCGAAAAAATGAACTTGACGGCTTAATTTTATGTTTATGCCAATGTGACCATTGAACTGTAAACATGTCAAGTTTACTTCTATTATATTTACATGACCATTCTACATTGTGAATACAGTTAAAGCTAAATGCTATAACATACGATAGTATTTTAGAAAAAAATAAAAATAAAAGAGAATTAAAAGTTAGGCGATACAAAATATTAATCATTTACTGCGAGTGTGTGATCAATATATAATCTATAAAAAAGCAACTGTAATATTTTGATGTGATGACCTAAAGAGGTCAGTAATAACCATGCGAAATGGGAATTGAGGTGACTTTAATCAACAGGCACATAAAAACAGAAAATCGACAAAAGAAAGGAAACAAACAAGCAAAGAGAGACGTGGCACAGAAGTAAAAAGTGTAAGTGGACAGCAGTCCAGCTTACCGCAATCACACTGGAAGTCTTGGCTTTTTATTTTTGTATGAACTTTGTATATATACTTTTGTCGGATAAACTCAGAATTAATTTATATGACATTTCCTTAACCTTATTTGTAATCAATGCAAGTTTAAACGTTGTTTAAAAGTTTTAACATTTTCACATAAAGAAGTATTTGTTTATTGGTGCTTATCTGCCAAGTACATTTTCTGTATTAAAATTGCATTGTGACATCTTATGGAAGTGTCAAATACGTAGAATATTTATTTGTTTTTAACTGATGCTTTTGTATCCTCTTTTCTTCTATTTTTTGTGTTCAATCTCTCTTTTCCTTCTTAATTTTCTTGTTGATGCATGTCAAATGGTCTTTGTTATACAATGGATTAGAGCTGTAATCGGGCCTTAAAAGTTAGGCCCGACAAAATTCGGCCCGAGCCCGACAAGTATATTTTGATTGACAGCTTTTTAAAAGCCCGAACTCGTTTACAGCCCATTATTCAAATGTGCGCACAGCTCTTTTGCCTTTTGTCAAGAATGAGTCATTTATACATTTTTTAATATAATTTATTAATGACTAACGTAGGCTATAGGCCTCACTAAATGAGCTTTTTTTGGAACAAAAATATATAATAAGTCCAATGTAACATCGTAACATCTTAGCGCTCTAAATAGGCATACACTTAGCCAACGCGCCAATAAAAAAAGACTCTTTCTTATATTAAATTAAGATAAATTCTAAATTAAGATGGGGTTTCGGCAATAACGAAATTAAGATAAAGGCTCCGCGGGATTTGCTTCGCTACTTTTCTCCACAATCCGGCCTCAACGCGACGGTGAATATCTGAAATGTAATAAGAGAATAATGCCAACATTAGCCTATATACTCTGTCTGCATTATGCATTTAAGACTCAATTAATATTTAGTTATAATTAAAAAAAAAAAAAATCTTTATTCACCAAGATTAGGCTACATATTTTTGTGGAGGAAATTTATTGTATTCACTGTAGTTTCAGCGCGGTCCTGCGCTCACTGATGGTGCGTCCAGCAGCACTGAACACCCCTTTTACTGCTGCTGCTACTGGCCGGTACTGCACAGTACTGATCTGGCTAATTTTGCCAAAACGTAATCACCAGAGGCAAGCCTCCATTTCACCTCCTCAACATCCATTTTCGCATCTTTCTCGCACTAAATGAAACGCATCACATGACCGCTCATTTATCGCGCAAGCCCGAGCCCGTGTTAAAGTAAATTTTGATTGACAGCTTTTTAAAAGCCTGAACCCGTTTACAGCCCGACATTATTCAAATATGCGCAAGCACACAGCTCTTTTGCCTTTTGTCAAGAATGAGTCATTTATACATGTTTAACATAATTTATTAATGACTAACATAGGCTATAGGCCACTTGGAAATTGGAACAAATAAATATAATAAGTCCTCTGTAACATCGTAACATCTTA
>JAHKKF010532069.1:0-17396 GCA_019740295.1 Labeo calbasu
TTTTTTTTTTGCTGTCAAATTATACAGCTATTTTATTAAGTTTATTTTATTAAATTATTCTACTTTTTGCAAAAACCGTTTTAAGGAAAACATTAAGGAAAAATTTGACAATTTTGTAAACATTACTATCATGAGTGGCAAATTCTTTATTGACAAATGCCTATTGTTAAAACCCCCTCCATTAGAACAAGTAAATAGGGAATAACAATTTACAAGTTGACAATTATATTACAGTAGGCAATTTTGTGTAGAGGTATGTTATGTGCAAATTCTAAATGTATTTTGCACTCAATATACCTGTACATACATATTATTATATTAATATTGTAATATTAGTGTTCTGTAAGGCTTTCTGTAACAAACTTTCTCTTTCAGTAAATCACTCTAGGTTGTGGAAAATGTAAACGGTACATCCGGGTAAGTACTATAAATCTGTATTTGGCATCTTGTGTCCTATTTTAGCATGCCATAGGCTATTTGCATTAAAAGGCCTGTTTTATATTATAATGTTAGCTGCTATGTGTTTGCTTAAATACATACATAGGCTAATGTTACAACATACTGGAGTGATATGGATTAATTTGACACTTGATAGGTCTGGAGCACTTTCATGAACAAAAAAAAAAACATTTGACTTTCATAACATGGACAAAAAACTTTTGACTTTCATAACATGGACAAAAGCAGCGTATGTTCCGCTGTATAAAAAGAAAAACATTCGTGATTTAAACGCCATGACAGAATAAATTAAATTATGACAGAATTTTTGTTTTTGCCTGAACTATGGCTTTAAGTGTCTTTCACTAATCTGAACAATCCAAGTTATGGGGTTCATAAATCAACCTTTCGGAGACTTGAATAACTTTTCGGTTTCTAGCCCACTTCGTTGGCCGCCTTAAGAATTTCACTCTGTAAAGTACCTTTTTGAGAGGCTGCTGTTTGTCGATTTGGTGAAGGATGTCCTGTTTGAGCACTGCACTGGGACAGCTGTCCGTCTGAATGCAGTGATGCTCGTATTTTCTCCAGAACGCTCGGAGCTGCAGCACGACAACATCATCGGCGGCGCTCGACGCTGCAGACCGCGCCTTTCGCATTATGATAGGCTACGAAACACTTTTCAGAAATTATTTCACGAGTAACAGTTGATGTGTTAACGTTAGAGTTTTACACGCATTTAAACACATCTATTTGCACCTTAACAACTTTGTTTTGGAACGTGTCAGCGTTCTCCTGAGCGCTTTGTCTGTTGCCATAGCAACAGTAAAGTCATACAACAACATAGAGCCTCCCTCCCGCCAGTTAGTTTTGTTTGTGTACAGTGTTGATCACATTCCCGTTAACAAGTTAAAGAAACAGTTCAACCCAAAATGAAAATTCTGACTCGTTAAAAGGAGATATTAAGCATATGTTACTCAGTCTCCATGCACTCCATTATATAAAAAAAAATCGTTAGAATTAATGATGAATGAGGTTGTCATTATGCATAACATATCTGCCTTACATTTGGCTGAGGAAAAATGACTTATGGGTAATGACAGGGAATTTAATAAATAATGGACTAATTCCTCGAATATGTTATTTTGTAACAAAATCTGGTGAATTTATAGGGTGTCAGTGCCAAAAAAATGTTTTGCCAGACAAAACGTTGCAAAACTTCTTATAATCTTTTTGAAACCTGCTTTTGCCAAATGGAGACGAAAACACGTAATGTGCCAGTGTTGATTACTGCCATAAGCTGCATTTTATGCAGCCACATTTATAGTAACCACTTATACCATAAAAAATACATAATACGAAAGACGTCTTTTCTGGGCCTCTGCCTGAAGCCAAACCAGAGTAAAACAGCTAATGATGAAGACTTTTTACCATACAGGCTCTTGTGGTATTAGACTGGTTCACTATATGTAACAGGCCTTAGCCTATAAAGTAATTTACCATGTGTCAGTGAATTGTACTGCAAAGGTTTGTATATGCATTAGACATGTTTTGCCTCTTAAAATTACTTTCGCAGCCTCTCTTTTATCACATAGTTACACTATGTACAGTAGATTCATATTTACATGGCTACATGCGGTCATGGAAAACAGAAATAATAGAAATTTTGAATTTGTTTTGATAGATAGATAGATAGCTATCCCACCTACAAAGCTGTAACAGCTGGATTCAAAGCAGGAGGGGTTTAATGTATTGCTTTCTGTTCACTGAAGTGCCTCCCCTCATGAAAGATGTTATGAAGAGGATTATGAAGGGAAGATGTTCACAGATGTTCTGTTGACAGGACAGAGCAATAGAAAGAAATGAACAAGACACATCATGTTTATAGAGCACTTTGGTGCTTGTTTGCGAAGTGTTTCATGTACTTTCTGCCCTTGAACTTGTAAGGCTTGGGAGGATCCATCTCCCATGGTAAGTCAGATAGTGTTCAGGAGTTGAGTGTACGGGTTTGTGCCTGTATGGTATTAGAGTGGATGCTTTCTAAGAAAAAAATATATTTGATAAATATGAAGCATATGAGTGTGTGTCTCAGAAGACAAATGCAGAATGCTGTGCTAAAATGCTATTGTCTTCACTCCAAATTTCCAATATATGGTTTTAATAATGCCAAGTCTCACAGATCCACTATTTTTGATACAGGGGTCTGGGGGGTTATTATGATGTATTTTTTAGGGCTGTTAAAGTTAAATAAAACTGGTCAGTTAAACAAATTTATAGCCAAAAGCACTATACAAGTTTATTCATCCACCATTACTGTAATAGTGGGCACTGTTTCCAGAAAATATTTTAATAATTCACTTTGGCGTAATAATATAAAAGCCACATATTTACATTTGTGGACAACATGTTTATAATATCCTGCTTTTTTTTAAACATTTATATAGGTCTTTCCCCCCTTTTATATAGGAGATTCCTCACAGGCTTCATCATTTCTGTGACCCTGGATCACAAAACCAGTCAAAAGTGTCAATTTTTCGAAATTGAGATTTCTACATCATCTGAAAGCTGAACAAATAAGCTTTCCGTTGATGTATTTTTATTTTTTTTTTAAAGAATATTTGGCCGAGATACAACTATTTGAAAATCTGGAATCTGACGGTGCAAAAAAATCGAAATACTGAGAAAATCGTCTTTAAAGTTGTCCAAATGAAGTTCATAGCAATGTTTTGATATATTTACGGTGGGAAATTTACAAAATATCTTCATGGAACATGATCTTTACTTAATATCCTATATTATAATATTATATATTTAATATATTATATATACATTATTAATATATATTTTTGGCATAAAAGAAGAATCGATCAATTTGATCCATCCAATGTATTTTTGGCTATTGCCACAAATATATCCGTGCAACATAAGACATAAGTTTTGTGGTCCAGGGTCACATATGGGCTCCTTGGCATCAACGTTTATGATTACTGGATAGACATTTATGACAGTCAGCAGTTTTGATTTTCATGAGGGGCAGAGAGGAGGAGAATCATGAATCTTTAGAGAATGTCAGAGCACAATTTCAGCGTCTTAGCTTGAAACTTAAAGCACATGTGAAATTTGTCATTTATTTATTCAAACATTATGATTTTTAAAACTTCCTACACACTTTGAAGTGACTAATAATGTACATTTTAAATGTGTGTAATTTATCGATATATCAAAATGTAAATTGGATTGTTATGATTAGGATTGGTTAATATAACATATATGCTAAAATATAAATACAGTATGACACAAAACAATAGCTGATCATTATTTTTGTTACATGTTCTGATATGTCTTTGATTGCATCCGCTGCCTGTTTAAAAACCCATGACTATATTCACAACATAGAACAACCTCTCGTACTTTATCGCTTAACTGAAACAACAATCAAATCAAACCTAATTCATGTTACGTGTGATAAACTCGTAAGTTGTTATAGCAGAAAGCTATTTGCTTCAAAATTTACATTCCATAATATACACTAAAACAGTACTGTAAAAACTAGAATTCCTATTTGTACACATTAGGCTACATAGTAGTAACACAATGTGAGGTTAACCACTTAGAAATAAGAGGTGACACAGACCAATTTCCAGATATAAATATCAACATTTTACCCCGGTATTGGAATAGATTTTAACTACAGCACTCTTTACTTACATTACTTAACATTATACAGTTTAAGTTAACATGCTGGTTTCACAACCATTTTACAACCATTTTATGTAGCAGATAAACATGGGGAAAAATGAGTTAAAGATGTTCACGGAAAAATTGTTACATGCATCCTCGGTCTCATCAGTATTGAGTTCACTGGCCTCGTTGAAAGCTGAGATGCTGTTTTTAGTTTTATGTTAGTGAACCCACACTGTCCAATCCTGACCGTCACTGAGAGTTCCAGAGATTCTAGCTGCAGGCAGAGGAAAAACATCACCCACCAAGCTCCTCACACACCTATCAAATATATCATGTATCGTTGTGTGAGTTTGAACACCCTGCAGTACACAGTAGAGATTAATGAAGACATATGAAGACAAGGATGAATGCAATATGGCAAGACATATAGGCATCTGACTGAATTTGAAGGTCTATTGCATACAGAGTCTAAGCTTCTATCACAATACAAAGCCATTTCTCACTGCTAACTAGATCCACCTGCTATCTATAGTAGAGCATGTTGAACAACAGAAATAATTTACAGCCTGGCAAGAATGTGACTTCTAAATGAATCCCAGCTAGGAAAGCATTTGCTGCACACTTAACACTTTAACTAATTCAGAAAGGGCAGAAACAGTACAACACCTTCAGTGTTGTTATTTTTATAGCACCTATTCTGGATAAATCTTTTCATACATTAAGACAAATTTTATTTTAGAAAAATGGTCTATATATCGCAACACTGTAGTTTTATAGTATTAGCTGTACAGTAGGCCAGTTTTCAAACAACTGGTAGATCTGATTGTTTTTAGTCACAAAAAGAAAAGAATAGACACATCTGTGCCTTCTTTCATAAATTATATTTTGCATGTTCTTCAAAATACAAGTAATAAGTATTATAACATCATGACCTGGACCACAAAACCTTAAGTAGCATGGGTATATTTGTAGCAATACATTGTATGGGTTAAAATTATTAAAAAAAAAACAATTATGCTAAAATTAATTAGGATATTAAGTAAAGATCATGTTCCATGAAGATTGTTTATATAATTCCGCCCATAAATATATCAAAAATAATTTTTGATTAGCAATATGCATTGCTAAGAACTTCATTTGGACAACTTTAAAGGTGATTCTTTGCACCCTCAGATTCCAGATTTTCAAATAGTTGACATGGCCAAATATTGTCCTATCATAACAAACAGTTCAGTTTCAAAAAATGGACCTTTATGACTGGTTTTGTGGTCCGGGGTCACATATTGCTGAGTTTCCCAACAAAACTTTAAATGCAAAAAACTGGAAAGTGTTCAAAGATTAAATCTAATAAAATGTATCTTGCAACTGAAGCACCATTTTACCTCATTTAAACATTAAGAACAGAAAAAGAAATAGACTTTATAACAAAACCACAGCCGTTTTGGCATGTCGTCACATCTGAATTACAGCAATTTATATGCAATTATACTCAACATTAAACATAGTATAAATCCTTTCTTTTGGCCAGCTCAATGTTGTTTCATGAATTTTTTATGCTTTATTGTTTTATTGTTAAATATGGCAGAAAAGCCTATAATAGGCTTGTTAATGGTCACAGAAGAACAATATGTTTTTAATAAACTAGTAGGGTACAACGGGGTAAAAGGCGCCTTTGATATTGTTTTTTCTCTAGATGGCACAAAAACGTGTTGTAGCACTTTCCAAAACATTTGCTTTTCAAAACGCACGTGCAAATTTGACTGATTTTTTTACGCGATCACGGGCAGCAGCACAAAGTTGATTCTGTGCTTACTTAATCTAATATTTGATGGGTTTTTTATGTTGTAGATTTAAGTAGCAAATGAGAATCACTAATATGAATGCATATATTTTGAGACAAATGTCTTCTTAATGATTTTCAGATTTGTTTAAGATAATTAAAGCAAAAATTTTTAAATAACGAAAGAATATGTAAAAGCATTGTATTTGGGGTAGAAAGCATCCCTGCTGTCAGAGCTAAAAGGCACAATAATTAACATGATAATTAACATAATAAAAGTCTGACTTTTCCATTTGTTGACATGACATGATTAGATTCATATGATAAATATCATATAATATGTTGGGTGTCCATCTTAGAGATAACCACCATGTTTAGAATGAAAGCATCATATTTAAAAACATGCTAATCATATCATATAGTACAATATAACTTGTTGTTACTACTGTAAATCTCTAATAAAATTATTTTGTTTCTGTATTTTAAAATGTGTTTTATAGTAACATGTTTTAATCATAATATATATATTAAACAAAAAATATTTATTTAACAAAATAAGCAAAAAATAGTGCAAACTTTGCTAAAGTGATTGTTTTGAAGAAGTAATATCTTACACATTAAAAAAACGTATAAAAAAAGTATTTGTGTCGATACTATGTGCCTTTTACTCCATGCTGGTGAGCCTTTGACTCTGTGTGTCGGGTAAATGGTCCCTGTTTGCCACCTCATACATTTCTTAGATTTTTAAACAAAATAAATGACTTGTATGATTTATTTTCACATAAAATCTGTTGCTCCATAAATGTTCAGTACAAACATGTATATATTTTTCTGCAATCATACACTTTGGGCACAGAGAAAAGCACATGTTTTTCTTACACTGATAAAAATGATTTTGTGGTGAAGTAAATAACACAGCAAAACAAATGTAATTTCTATACTTAATAATTTAGTTCAGGCAAGAATTACAAAAAAGTAAATTCAATATTATTACTCAATTTAAGCTTGTAGAATGTAAAGTTTGAACCTATAAGTATATTTTACTTAGAATTGTTTGTTATTTTTACAAAGATTGTTTAAGTAAATATCAAAGTCATGATCTTGCTGCTTCCATCATGCACTTGGGCATGAATAATGAATAAGGTTAATATTGTTCGCTGTTTTCGAGTTGTATTTACACTGTTTTATTGTTGCTTTTGTTGTTAAGTTTAGTAACTTGCTGTTTTGTGACATCTAGAATACATTTGCTACTCAAAATGACCCATTTATACTCAAACACTATTCACTGAATGTTACCATCATGTATCATGTGCCAAGTATTGAGGTCTCTGTGTTCATTTGGTTAGTAAGTACATCGAGTCAACATATTACCCTTAAAAAGAATAAGGTGCTGTCTATGTACATGATTGTAAGTGAACCACATGCTTTAATAGCATGCCTTTTTACAGTGCTACATTGATTGAGTAAATGTTATAAATCGTGACTAAGTGAAATGTACTTGTGTACTGCAGATTTACCATAAGATAAGTAAAAAATACTCATCAGACTGACTACATTAAATTGCTAATTTTACCTCACGTAGTTAAGTAGATTTTACTTAACTCAGTACTTAATTTTTTTACTTAAAATTTATGTGTGCAAAAAAGTGCAAAACAAAAATTAAATAAATCCTACTTGTTTTTTTCAGTGTAGGGTGTGCCTTTAACCCCGATGTACCCTACAATAATCGTTTTCCTGAGCTGTTCTAACATATAAAAACTTTAAAGTTTGTCTCTTTACAGGAAAAAAATCTACCCTGAGTACAAGGTGACAACAATCCCCTAAATAATCTACCTTCTGCCATTAGTCATCTGATTGATAATTTCTGTAAAAACATTACAAAACCATCAAGTCAAATAGTCAAACTATTCCAAAAAAGAAGGCTTTGCCTCAAACTCTGAAAATAAAATGACGTAACACTACCAGGTTAGACGAGTATCAGTTGAACTGTCCACTTTGTTTAGGCTCTTATTTTACGACGCTCTATTCCCCGGAGGGCGCGGGCACGTGTATAAAAGCTCCAGCCGTCGCGGTGGCGCGCACAGTCTGGATTTACACAGTGAGTGAGAGAGATCGGTTGGATTATAAACATTAACGGGGAGAAATGACAAACGCACAGGAAACGACCCGGCGCGACGCCACACCTCCGCACGCTGCTGCAGGTAAGTGTGAGGGGTTTGGATGAGATTTCAAAAATATAGTCCGTTTAGCGTGAGAAAATCTTAAAATGAAAAAAACTATTTTTGAATGTAAAATGTTATTATAAATTGAAAGAAATAGAATTTCGTGCACTGACCTGCACTTTTCATTTTAACATTCGAATAAAATATGTGTTTCAGAAACTGTTTTCTCTTTTATAATCTTGCATTTGATAAACATAAACTGTGTAGCCTACTGAATAGGTTCAGTGTATGTAATGTGAGTAGGACCAGAACCAATCATTTTAATGAATGATTGTCTTTTAAATATCAGTAGACAGTTAAATCAATTCTTTGTCATTTTTAAAAAAATGTTTTCATTTGTCTGACATCCTCATAGTGGATGTGATCAAGCTTCGGCTTATGGATGTGTTTTTGGGGGGGCTGTAAAAGGTGTATTTAACAAATGCACCTTAATAAATTACATAAAGTGAAAAAATATATATTATTTAAATATATTTACAATAAAAAAAGTATTCTAAGGTTTGGGTTATAAAGCTTGCAGTTCACTCTGCATGCCATATGTCATCATCAATTTAATCATTCAATATTTTCAAAACAGTGGAGGTGTTGAGAGATCTTTGACCAAAGTTCAATCCAGAAACCCAGGAAAGGCCAAGAATTTTTCCTCACAGGGCAGAGAATGATTTCATATGTAAACTGAGTTTGTCAGTCAAGAGGGGAAACCTGTACTATGTATTTAAGCAGATATAAACTGTTTATGTTATTGATTTGCAATCATTTAAAATGAGTTAACTCCTAAACTCTCTCTGTCTCGCTGTCTCTCTCTAGTAGATGCAGTGAGGATGAGGAGAAGAAAGGCTCAGTGGCTTGTTTCAGGCATGTTGTGTCTGTCTTTGCTCATTGTTGTGATTGGTATCTACTCCTGCACACGCACTGAGAGCGTCAGCATCACAGGATACATGTCAGGAATTATTGTAAGTGTCATAATCATATTTTGATTCGAATTTGGTGTAAATTAAGAAGGGGGTGGTGGGGGGATGTTGTATTTGTTTTCTTTGATATTTAAACTACGAGACCCACTGACATTCTTGCTCTTTTTGTACATACCCTGGGGAGCTCAAGTTTATTCTAGTCTCAGTGAAGATTCCATTCCATCCAGTAAGATCAAAATGTACTAATATGTCTCATTCAGTCATACTATATTGTGATAAGAAAGTAGTAATTTGAAACTGATCGTCTGTCAAGAAGAACACTAATTTTGGTTGTAATAGAAATTCCCTCAACAACCCAATTCAAATCTACTGCTCTGACTCTATTTAAAACTCATGGACATTGCCAAAATAGACAGAGACCAACCAAACCTTTCCAAGACAAATTTTCATGAGAAAACCACACACTCTGAAACAGCAGGAGAATCTCAGTTTTATCTGAAATACAATTTATAAGTGCTGTTTTGGATTAAGTCATTTTGAATGGCACAAGCCCTTCTCTAGATATAGATATTGACTTTATAATTTAGCCTGTGCTTAAAGATTATATAATTATGGTTATTCCCAAAGAAATCATGGTTTACAGTAAATGCTATAAAATCAAACAAATAGCATTTCATTGTTTTTGGAAATATGTGTTTGATGTGGGTTCGTGTCATTTTCTTGGTCTTTGACGTGTGATTATAGGCCCACACACTGATTACCGTAATTTAAAGACGGGGTCTCCAACCTTTTTTTCTCCACGGACCAGTGTGTAACTGTTTTTAGACAGTTATACACTGTTATCGGCATATGTTGAAGTAGATTCGTCTCCTGTCGTCTCTGAGAGAATATGCGCCGTTAATGCAGCATTAAAAAACTTGGTCAGTTTTTTACTTTCGCTTTCTGTATCCACCTTATTTTTCAATGTGGAAGTAAGCTATTTTTTGGTAATGTGTTAGACGTCCGGATTATAATCTGCCATAGGGAAATAACTAAAGGAATCTCGAAGTGCAGTAAACGGTAAAACAGATTGCACTACAAACCAGTGTATTCATAATTAAGATAATACATTAAAAAATAGGGCAAGACACACCAGTTTGCAATATCAAGCAGCAAAACAAGCTTTTTGTGCAGCTAAAAATTGCTTGAAGTGGATGAGTCCGGAAGCCAGACACAAAAAATTCACAAATGGTGCACCCACTCTTATGGGAAAAATAAGGTGGATAGTGAATTGATTGAAGTTAAGACGTTCAGCGGCATAACTAAACTTTTCACGTTTCTCGTGTGATATCCATTGTGTCTCTTTCGGGGTTTAAAACAGAAATATTTCCAATATTGTGACGTAGCTGCAAACCCCCATGCGGGGGGACATAAAAGAAGAATAAACTCGGTATGCCGCGCTGTCTGAAACACATCTCTATGCTTGTCCGTGCTTTGGGTGTGTGCAAGAACAGAGCGTAAGTAACGTTTCTTCTTCTTCTTGTCTTAAATAGCTTGAACGTGTAAATTGGCAAATTAATCTGCAAATCACATGCCGAGCGGTGGGGTCTGGACCTGGTTCGTACCATCACAGATCCACTGCGATCCGTTTAAGCCCTAATAGATTAGATGACATATCAGAGCAATCTTTTATTTACTAATTTAACATGAAATCATCAAATTGTTACATCAAATTGTACAACGAAAGTACAGAATAATTAGAACAATCATTTACGCACAATAAATAACAGAGCATCATAGCTATACAAATTTTGCCCAGAACTTTCACCGCCCAGTAGTAGGTCGCAAGCCGGTGGTTGGGGACCTCTGATTTAAAGAATCAAGTTTAACATATAGGAACATTTTAATCACTCATTCTATGAGTATGATAATTAGCATTTTGTCACATACTCAGGAGCTTTAAAGCATGGGCACATACTGAAATTTTTGCGAAAGTTTGTGGGCAAAAAAGGGTCCATTGTACAAAAAACGACCCTATAGCTTGTTTGTGCAAGCACCTTATTATGACCTATATTTACATTTTAAAGTTAAGAAAATAATGACATTGTCGTGTTGCGTCTGTCTTCATAAAATGCGTGTTTATTTAAATGCAATGTGTGAACTTTTTACACCGATCTCACAGTAATTCGTAAATATTTTACTAGGTGGGTAATTGGTATGAATGACCACACTTAACCCCACCCCTAAACCGACCCTCACAGAAAATGTGCAAAATCATGATATATAGTGCATATACATTTTATGAGCACATGCGTTCTCTGGGATCAAACCAATGATCTTATGATCACATGGTTATATACTGTAGTATAACGTAATGCTCTACCAACTGAGCTACACGCAACCTGAACTATGACACAGATAAAAGACAAAACATGAAAGTCGATAGGGGCGCAATTGTAGCATAAGCTCTGATGGGTCATATTTCAGAAATTTTGACAAACGACCTGTATGGGACAGGTTGCCATTGTATAATGTCAATAGAGTAGTGAATAATAAATCACAGCTCACAATGAAGTTACTTTTAAACCAAGCTGCCTTCTATTGGTCAATATGGCAAATCCGTATGATTAACCTGAACCTGCTGTGAAATCTGCATTGAAAAAACTTCCTAAACAACTTGATTTAGCCAACAAAAGTGTATCAAACAATGCTAGATGTGACTGCATCTTCACTCTTCCGTCATTATTTTTCACCCCTCATGTCCTTTCTACCTTTAAATTAACAAGATAATAGTAACATAGGTAGTTTTGACTTGAATCTGCCAGATAGAAAGGATCCTCTTCATCTCCACACCAAACAATTCACTGGCGTTCCACAGGGTTCAGTAGTTGGACCTCTTTTATTTTCTCTGTACTTAGCAAGATCCTCAACTCTCACAAATCCTATCGATCTTGTAGATCATACTCATACTACTTATCAAAACCATGCTGTTGTTCATTCCACTAAGAACCAAACTTGTTAAGATCTATCATTTTCAATCAACAACTCAATCAGCTCACTCACAAAGGAAGCCAAGAACCTGTCATTTGCACCCCACATGCTAACCAGAACCTTTTTTTACTACTACTGATTCACGAGTTCACGCTTACATATAATTAGCCGGAGTATAGTAATGCATATTTGGCGTGCTGTCCAGGGAAGGGCTCCGAGCTCGGGAATGGCCCGAACCCAGAGAACCCCCCTAGGTGTAGTGAGAAATCGTGTGAGGAGTGAAGAGATGGGGTGGTGGTGGGATGCTGATAAACCATCAAATGGATAGAGGCAAGTTCAGCTGTACTTAAATTGTAGCGTTGATTAACTTGAGTGAACTTCTCTTGTGGTAATTAGGCTAGGTATCTGACGCGCTCCTCCCGAACCTTGTTAATAAAACATCATTTCCTGGCAAATAAGTAGACCTCTGCAGCTCACCCAGAATGTTACAGATTGGCTGTTCAAGCTTCCCAAGTACTTCCACGCCACATTGCATCTCTGTTTCGCATCAATTTCTACTGCTAGAATCAGGTTTAAAACATTTCTAGTGTTAGTTTGTGGCTCTGTTATGGCTTGCCAACCATCTCAGAATAATACATTCTGTATTTTTATAATACAGAATCATCTTGCATGTAAATATTAAATGTTGTATCCCTAAATGAATCAGTGTGGAACTCAGTTCGTACCTTTGTTTAAGCATTTTTGGCCTTGCACTCCTCAATTCACTGACGATATCTGTTGGAAGGGTCTCTAAAAGAGATCATCCTTTAACTGATACAATTTTTTATTACACTTTTATTATACATTGCATCCTTTTTGAAACTCTAGTCAAGATTGTGTCATAAAGGTTTGGAACAACACAAGTAAATAATGACAGAATAATTTCCCCCCCATTCTTATGAACCGATGTTAGAAGAGTCAGTGGTCGCATCTTAATAATACTCAAACTTGCATTTAGCCAATTAATGAATTGCATTAGTGACTTCATCTGTGAGCTCAAGGCTGTGCAGACATTATAAACAAGGGGCTTCTTGTTGATACAATGTCAAATATTATCAATGGGTTCACAGTAGGAAAAAGAAGATAATAAAATCAGTCTGACAGTGAGAAATAAACCTCAAACTGTGTTACCAAAACATCTCTGTTCCATATGTGAACTTGGATGGTCCGTGAAACTTTCCACAACTCCTGCAGACACCCTGCTGTCGACTTAGACTATGAGTACAGCTACAGTGTGTCACCTCTCATAAATTGATGGCTATGAAGAATTTTTGTATCCAAAATGATTGGTTCTTCCAATTAGCTATCAGCAGGATGTTGTGGAGAGGGATGTTGTGTGTTCTGCAACAGGATGTAATCTCATAATCCTTGAAATATTTGGGTTTCAGACTTCCCCTTCATATTTTCTTGTCATTTAAGCTTGAAAAAAACATAGAGGGAATGCCATCAATCATTTAGCTTGAAATGTATTGAAACCATGATAATGATTTCCAGTGCTCGTACGATTATGCTTATGTTCCCTAGAGTTTTTTGCATCATTTGTTTCTCTTTTTACATTCATGTCTGTCTACTGATTGCAGTTGGCGTTTGGATCATTCTTGGGAATTCTTGGACTATGCCTAGAGGAAAACCGCAAGCAGCTGGTAGATATCACAATGTAACATTTTCAGTCTTCCATCAACAGTCGGGTTTGTCTTCCTGTTTTATGATTCTGCTCAGTATGATACCTTGTCATCCTGCCATAGTCATTTTTAGTTATGCTTCACAAAATATGTACCCTTTTTTATTTTCCTTTTTCTTTGCTCTGGTTAAGAAAACATTCGAATCTCACGCTTCCAATGTGCAAATATGTGAAGCTCAAGCTTTTAAAAACATAAGATTTTGCATTATTTTTATACCGCAGCTCTGCGAATGATTGACTCTGATTGGTTGAGGGATATTTTATGATGTTCAGAGTTTTTAGTGACTGAATTACTGCTTTAAAGTTTCATATCACTTGACCACAGCCTTTCCAAAGTGTTTAAATGGAATTTCAAAAACCATAAACTCCAGTTTGGAATATAGTCATAAATGGTGCTATTGTGTGTCATCTATATATCTAAGCGCACACACAATTGTTCAGAATTTCACACTGGTTTCATGGTTTCGCTTAGTGAGGAAACCTCAGTAGTTTTTATTAGGAGATGACGAAATTTGCTAAAGACCAGGTTTACCTCTAAATCTAATCCTCACACAAACGTGTTAGTACCTTTAATGAAAAACATAATTTGGTTTATGAGGTGGTTTAAGAGCATATCAAATAGTGTGGACACTTTCCTCACAGTTGGGTTTCTAACATGTTTCTCTATGTTTGTAAAGGCATTTGGCCCTCACAAGTATAATCAAACCTGCACACACACGTCTGGTTTGTGGTGGGGACTTTCCATTGACTTTTATTGTCTTTACAATGAGTTTAAGATATTTTCCATCACTCAACCCAATTTTAAGACCTAAACATCACACAAGCTTTTTTGCATTTTAATTAAGACATTAGTAAGCCGTTTTTTTCTTATGTGGTCTGTTGATTGCTTCCAGTAACATATAGGTGAATTCAGGATTACTCAAATTGCTGTTCAGAAACAGACCAAGGTGCTGCATGATCTGGGAGAATTAGTGACGTAACAGTGAGCTATGAAAGTATAACTATCATAACTATCACTGAAATCAAGGTCTACATTGACCTACCTTGACAGGTTAAAGGAATAGTTCACACAAAAATTAAATTTGATCAAAATGTACTCACCCTAAGCTGTCCAAGATGTAGATGAGTTTGTTTCTTCATCAAATTTGGAGAAATGTAGCACTGCATCACTTGCTCACCAGTGGATGCTCTGCACTGAATGGGTGCCGTCAGAATGACAGTCCAAACACTTTCTTACAAACACACAGCTTTTGTCTTCTCAAGTTGTTAATTGATGGAGTGGATTATTGTGATGTTTTTATCAGCTGTTTGGACTCTCATTCTGACGGCACCCATTCACTGCAGAGGATCCATTGCTGAGCAAGTAATGCAATGCTATTTTTTAAATTTGATGAAGAAACAAACTCATCTACATCTTGGAATCTTTTAATGGTTGATATAATACAGGTTACTTTAATTACAATGCTACAATCTTCAGAGTTCAAGGCAAGTTGAACTTCATCAGCAGTATCTTTGATACACACCCTTGTGAAAAGAAAGTACACTTCATATTACTTATTACAGAAATAACGTACTTATGTAAAAAAAAAAAATATATATAATAAAATGTGTGAGTAATGTTTTTGGACACATAATTCCAAATTAACTGCCATTAAAAGTAAATGTATTACAGATGAAATTTATAATAATTGCAATAAGCTGAACTGCAGAGTGTTTTCTGAACTACTCAAAGAGTAACAGAAATGAAAACAGACGTGATCACGAGAAAAAAAATAAATCATGATAACAACAAAACAATTTTTGTTACGTCGAGATCACGAGATATTTAAATATAATTGTAGTTACTCATTAGTAATGTTAAAATTGCAAATTAGTAGATTTTAAATATTTTCACTTCATATACTAAGTGTGTTAAGAAAGTCATGAAAGTGTCTCTCTTTTAGTATGCTTAAGTGGCCTTTTATGTTATTAATATTACATTATATGCAAATACAGGTGTTTTTTTTTTTTTTTTGGCAAGGTAACACTTATGATGAAAGTCAGGGCAAGGCATTCTGCAGGATTTCATTTAGTATTGTGCAACTTGCGTTTTTGTTGAAGCCCGTTCATTAAATTTTCCAGAAAACAAAATGTGTTGTTTGTGTTAAAAATGTTCCAAATGTTCCCTTTACCAGCAGGATGAATTTAGTTATGTGTTATGACCCCATAGACTTCCACTGTGCATTATTGTACATGTTTTTGCTTATTTTTACAAAATGGACACAATTATTGTCTGTGGTAATCAGCAGCATTTCAGAGGTGCTGTTGATGGAGCATAATCACAACGTAATGGGATCCTTTAATGATTCACAGATGTATATTGTTTTGCAATGTAACACAATCCATTATATCCTTGACCAAAACATTTTTGCATGGATTAACAGAAAACAACTTTCTTTAGTGCAATAATGATGTTCAGGAAAATTCTTCAAATGAAGCAGACCACCCATATTTTAATCCATGGTACGTTTGCTCCCGCCCAGAACATTGTATCTTTATAGCTTTTAGTTAGGCTATATATTCCACTATGAACACTTTTAATAGAAGTTTTACATTTCCTTCTTAAAAAGATTAAAAAAGGCTGTAGTGGGACAGATACATATCCAAGCCACAGGATTTGCTCCAGGTTGGTGTTTGAAAGTTATACTAAAGGGAGTGCAGACACAGCATGAGATGATTTCCTGCCCAGTGTTTATGGGCCTGGTGTCAGTCCGTCTATACCCAGCTCCAGCATAAATTACATTTTATATCACTGTTGGATTTACCGGGGTCACAGGAATGACTTGATATGTACTACAAAGTAACTTGATAATTATTCTGAGTGCATGTACAACGCCACCGTTCCAGGGCACTGCTGTGCAGTTATGAGTGCACTACTGGGTGGTTGGTAGGTTATTCTGGGTGGAAGAGGCATGATAACTGACCAGAAAATTATGAGGAGAGCCAAAGGTCCATTAAAACTGGCTCTGTTCATCACGGTCCAGCTTCAGTAGCATGCTGAACATATCTGGAAAAGATGCAGCAAACATAAAAGGTTATAGCCACATACAGACTGTTACATGTCTGTGAAAAGAGGAAAAACATAAATGCCGGGTGAGGTGAAGAGAAAAAGAACATTTTGTACAGCGTGAAGTGTCCAGACAGATAAGAAAAATGTTTTACAGCAGATGTAAATTTCATAGCCCATACTTCCAATGTACTGGTGAGAAAGCTTTCATAAACCAGAAAACATTTGCTATCCCGGGGAAAGTGTATTCAGGCATGTAACAGGTTATAGGCTTATATTCCACAAGAGTGTTTTTCTGGACAGCCAATTTTGGACAAATAGTTGAGGTTCTACAGTTTACAAAGAACATTAATTCTGTCATCATTTCTCTTTCTGTGGAACACAAAAAACGTTGGTAACTAAACAGAAGGAGGAGCAGGGACGAGGAAATAATGAACACGTACTTTCATATAATAATCCAGACAAGGGCACAAGAACAGCAGGAAAAACACACGCTAACACAACGAAAACTAACATTAAGAACCGACAATGAACGAGGAACTGAATCAAACTTAAATAACCAGGCTAATGAGACAAGGACAGGTGTGAGTGATTAAACAATGACGTCATAATAAGAAACGGAACAGGA
>JAHKKF010532069.1:24885-57299 GCA_019740295.1 Labeo calbasu
TATAAAACAGTGGTAACCAGTCCTGCGAGCACTCACAACACTGCACATTTTGTAGGTCTGACACACCACTTTTCAGGTCTTGCTGTCTCTACTAATAAGCTGATAAGTTGAATCAGGTGTGACTGATGAGGGAAACACAGAAAATGTGCAGTGTACTCCTATACTATAAAACATAATTGGTGGTTCTTGTGGTACTCCTATAATAAAAAAAAAATTATCAGTCTAAATATTGAAGCCTTGTAGTACTCCTATACTTTAAAACATAATTGGTCTGAATACTGAGCCTTGTGGTACTCCTCTACTATAAAACATAATCAGTCTGAATACTGAGCCTTGTGGTACTCCTATACTAACAAAAACATCATTGGTCTAAATATTGAAGCCTTGTAGTACTCCTATACTATAAAACATAATCGGTCTGAATACTGAGCCTTGTGGTACTCCTATACCATAAAACATAATTGGTCTGAATACTGAGCCTTGTGGTACTCCTATACTATAAAACATAATCGGTGGTACTTGTGGTACTCCTATAATTTAAAAAAATATTATCGGTCTAAATACTGAAACCTTGTAGTACTCCTATACTTTAAAACATAATTGGTCTGAATACTGAGCCTTGTGGTACTCCTATACCATAAAACATAATTGGTCTGAATACTGAGCCTTGTGGTACTCCTATACTAGTATTAAAAAACATCAAACAATACTTCATGTAAAGTAACAATAATTAATGTAAAGTAATACTGTAAACTATGCAGGTTAGCTCTTTTTTTTTCCATTCAGTTGAACTTCTAATTGAAATCTGCTCAAAATAGGTTCGTGAAAGCGTCATGAATTTACCTGATATGGCTTGTACTGCCACACGGAGGAACCCCTTGACCTCGCCTTTTTCGCTTACAATGGCTACACGGTGCACTAATGGCACAGGATACAGCAGATTGCTCAGATACACAAAGGCCCTATGGGAGCAGAAGGAGAGGATGATGGGAAAAAGGAGGAGAGCCGAAGAAAGAAGAGGGATTTGAGACAGTTGATGGGGTGAAAAAAAGAAGAAAAAGGGTTAACATTAATGGAAAAATAAGTATAAATGGGAAAAATGTCAGTGAAGATTAACTCAGCCATACTGCCACTAGACAACACGACATCAGACACAAAAAAAGCAACCAAACAAGAAGCTGCTCCAGCGAAAGCCAAAAAGTCTGCGGTTCATCTGTGAATACTCTATTAGAGCCTCCATTCTCATAAAATGATACAGAAAGTGGTGATAGCAAGGATTTTGGTCAATGTGGGGGTTGGTGAAAGTGTTTCAAGAACATGCATATAGAGGAGAACTGCACCACAAGCTACTTTACACTATAATTTTTGACTGACTGATCTAAATTGTCAAGTGTCACACATCTGATTTTAATTGATGTTTCAGTAACTGATTGAAGGTTTAATTACAATTCAGATCTGCCCTCTTGATCCCAAAGTGTTGCTGGACGAAGCTTGACAGGCAGGGTTCAAGAGTGGCAGGAGGTGTGGCCAGAGAGCTTTCGACAAGATTGGTGAGGCGCAAATACAGCATGCTCAGATAAACAAAATGTTTTGTGAGAAAATAAACTCCAAATTTGGCTCGTTGGGCCAGATGCAAACTGGAAAGCAAAAAATTGAAATGACATTAACATACATGAATTTGACCCCCATCAACTTAAAAGAGAAATCAAAGTCAACACACGTCACAAATCTTGTATGTTGCATGTGCGCAGGAAAGTGAGAGTGTGGGAGCCAATCCAAAACTGTGGTACAATTTTTAGCTCTGGCATGCCTGATTGAGACTGCTGTAGTCGAAACCAGCTCTTTCATCTTGAGCGCTGCAGCTTTTCAGACAAAACAATCAGCTGATTTATACCAAAACAACGGAATTCAGCAGAGGACGCCAATTTCGTTTCAGAGAAGAGCAGACAAAAATGTATTATGCTGCCATACAATGCTGTATCTTTCAAAACAGGGTAGAACTGACGTGATTGGCATTCGCAACACTATTAATTTTGTCTTGTAGAGCCACCCATGTTCAAATGCCTTCAAATGCCTAAAGTTGCCCTTTGTAACAATAAAAATCCATACGGGATCTGCCACCAGCGGTCCACTGTGTTTCACAGTCAGTATCTTGACATTCCTTTTGTTCGGTTTCCTCTCATTCAGTTACTGAAAACCTCGGATACCACTGAAATGGTCTCTTTCAACACTCTTTGCAATAATACACTACCATTCAAAAGTTTTTAATGTTTTTTAAAAGAAGTCTTTTCTGTTCATCAAGGCTGCATTTATTTGATTAAAAATACAGAAAAAACTGTACTACTGTGAAATATTATTGCAATTTAAAATAGTGGTTTTTCTATTTTAATGTACTTTAAAATAAAATTTATTCCTGTGATGCAAAGCTGAATTTTCAGCATCATTACTAGTCTTCAGTGTCACTTGATTCTTCAGAAATCATTCTAATATGCTGATTTATTATCAGTGTTGGAAACAGTTGTGCTGATTAATTTTTGTGGAACTTGTGATATTTTTTAGATGAATAAAACATTAAAAAACAGCACTACCGTTCAAAGTTTGTGGTCAGTTTTTTCTTTCTTTCTTTCTTCAAAATACTTTCAGCAAGGATGTGTTAAATTGCTGACTTGCACTGCTAAAAAAGATTTCTATGCCCTGTTTGGAAGTTTTAGTAACAGCCCCTGTTGTCTGTGTCTCAGTGTGAAAGAGCTAGTTTCCTCTGCCAGCATGCTCCTGAAACCTCACCAACCTTCCCACTAAACTGAACAGAGGCCAGCGGTCGTAAAAGGGGTCCTGGCCATCGCTGACACCTGGGCAGTGCTCCCCCACACCATCCTCCTCCTCCTCTCTCCCAAGCTCTGAGCCAGGGTCCTCCATAAAGATCTCATCGTCCAGGTCATCCAACTCCTCCTCCTCCACCTCGACTTTCCCATAATGCCGCTCATCGGCGAGCTCGGTTATGTCAGAGTCGGGGTCGGAGAGGGTGGGGGAGAGGGTAAGGTCACTCATGCGCTCGCTCATGCACGTGTTGAGAATGGGAGTGCTGGTGCAGCCGGAAACACGGGAACTGGGTTAGTACAACACCACACGCGCCGTTGCACACACTCGCTCACATGTACAAGATGTGTATGTCAGCACAAACCTAGGCGTGAATTTGTGTTTGGCTAATGATCTAGTGTATTTGGTGAGGAGTGTTCAAGCTTAGCTTTAGCATTTGGAGTGTCTGAATACTGAAACATTTATGCAAAACTTATTGAATGAAGGCTGCACATAGCTCACCATTCAACTTAAAAGTGAAGGAACCCTCATTAAAAGCACAATGCAAATCATAGGCAGTTTCCATGTACAGTGGGAATACCAACATCCACTCAGCACTTTAGAGCATACAAACTGATGGATTACTCACCGACCAACCAGACGGAACCATGGAAAGCGGTCGTAGAAAGGGTCACCACCGGACATCATATGATCACAGTCCTCGACTGCAGTACTAGGCACCTCCGCTGCTCGGTCATACATTTCTCTCATCAAATCCAGTCTTTGTCTGCAGAGACAATAGTAATGCATCAGCAAAAACAACAAAACATGCTCTGTAATGTTATCTGCAATATGCTCTCTTTTTAAGCATAAACCAAAAAGGATGCACTAAAGGATTAGTTCACTTCCAGAATAAAAATTTCCTACTAATTTACTCGCCCCCATGTCATCCAAGATGTTCATGTCTTTCTTTCTTCAGTCGAAAAGAAATCAAGTTTTTTGAGGAAAGCATTCCGGGAGTTTTCTCCATATAGTGGACTTCAATGCGGATCATTGGGTTGAAGGTCCAAATTGCAGTTTCAATGCAGCTTCAAATGGCTCTACACGATCCCAGCTGAGGAATATGGGTCTTAACTAGCGAAATTATCTGTCATTTTTGCATTACATAGTCAAGTTAGAAAGGTCACGCATGACATACATGGAAGTACCGACCCAGTGTTTATAAAGTAACAGTGCAAAAAAGTCAAACGCCCTTTACCAAAAAGTTAAAACAACAATGTCGGGCGATTTTGAAATTGGAGAAAATCAGATGGAGCTTTTCAGCCTACCCTACCTTTTTAAACCGAGGTACACAGATGAAGAACTAACCACGCGTGATCTTTTCAATGTGATTGTGTAATGCATGAAGTCATAGACTCACATTGCAGAGTTAGTGCAAGATGAGCATTTGTGGTTAAAAAGTATGCAAATTTTAAAATGAAAATGGCCAAATGGCCTAGATAAGACCTTTATTCCTCAGCTGGGATTATGTAAAGTCTTTTGAAGCTGCACTGAAACTGCAATTTGGACCTCCCATTGAAATCCACTATATGGTGAAAAATGCTAATCATAACTTGAAGTAGTTCAACTACAGTCAAGCTACTACTACAGTAGCTACAAACAAAGTCTTTTTGGGATTTCTCTCCATATAGTGGACTTCAGTGGTGCCCCCAAGTTTGAACTTCCAAAATGCAGTTTAAATGCATTCAAAGCTTCAAAGGGCTCTAAACGATCCCAGCCAAGGAAGAAGGGTTTTATCTAGCAAAACGATTGGTTATTTTCTAAAAAAAAAAAAAAAACTCAAACGCTCGTCTTGTCTAGGTCTACCTGAACTTGATTTTGAAATTAAGCAAGAAAATGAGATGGGGAGTTTTTCGACATACCTTGTCTTGAACCAGAAAAAAACAGAGTTCAGGCAGACCTAGACAAGACGAGCATTTGAGGTTAAAAAGTACATCGTTTCGCTAGATAACACTTCTTCCATGGCAGGGACTGTTTGATCTTGGATGACAAGGCGGTGAGTACATTATCTGTAAATTTTTGTTCTGGAAATTAAATTCTCCTTCAACACATTACAAGTAACAAGATTTATATAATCAGATTACTTTTTTCAAATAGCTAGTTAAGTAATGCATTAAATTTAAAATTTACAAGATTACCATTTTGAAAATAGTTGAGCTTTAAATCCTGATGCATAACTATATGGCTAGACTCATCTTGTGGGCATTATGTGCTTATTGTGTTTATGTTATCGCTGTACCTGAGTTTGTCCAGGGTCCAGTAGTGTGTGGCACCATTTTTCTGATCCTGAACCTCTACTGCTACAATGGTGCGAGGGAACAGCCTCTTCTCCCTGTCTTTGGCTATGCTGGGGGGCAGGAGGTCAGGAGGCAGTGGGGAGTACAGTGTGTCCGTGAGTAGTACAAACTGAAACTGAACCTGCAGAGAAAAAGGGGAACAATTTATCCTACATATTTCTAGTCATATCCAATCATTAGGTTGACCTAAAATTACTTCAGTGTACCTTTTTCTTTAGCTCCACACTAATGGCGTTAGCCTCCTTGAGGAAAATAGCATTTCCCCAGAGCAGGTCTCTAAGAGAGGTGAACTGATAGAATCGCCATTTCCGGAAAGCCCAGAGCGCCAGTTCTGTCTCTCGCTTTGTCCACGGCACTGCAGGACCAAAATATGGACCCATTTCAAATGAGAAACAACACTTACAACATGTTTTAGAACATGAAATCATGTGATTATATCAAATCATCCAGTGGTTTAAACTTCAATACCCACCTTCCTCTTCTGGTTCCTCCTCTTCCTCCGTGGTTTCTGGGTAATATCTGGAATCAACCTGCCTCTGAAGAGCTTCCAGCTTACTCTCATAGTCCTTAACAAAAAAACAATGTTAAATTTGGTTTCACTGCGAGCTTCTTCAAGTTGCTACCACTTAAATACTAATTAAGCTCTTACTAGTTTAAAATGGCTTACCAATCTCTGCTGTTCCAGAAGGTTGCTTGCTTCTTCTCTCTCTTTGCGGTACTGGTCCTCCAGCTCCTGTAACCTGTAAATGATGTCAACATCAGAATAAAGGTGCAGAACTTAGATACTAATTAGTCCTGTAGCGTGTAATCAGAGTTCATCTGAAACCCTCCACCTATCTAGATCTGATGTTTGCTGGTTTAAGACCACAAGAGGACTAGTGACAGAAGTGCGACTGTACCTCTGTTCCATCTCTTGTTTCATATCAATGCCTTGTTTTTCCAGTAGTTCTCTTTGGGCAAAGGCCCAGTCCACTGGCTCCACAGGTGTGTCTGCACACGGGGTCCTCTCCCTCTCTTGCCGTGCTTGCTCAGGGTCATTGAAACGGAACACGTGGCTCTTGCCCATAATGATACGATTACCTAAGATAGATAACATACAGAGTCAAAATGTCTTACAGGCACCAAAAAGTTGTTGAACAGACTGGGTTTGTTTTCAGACTAGAAACTGAAGAGTTACCTGATCTGAGAACAGTGGGCTCTGTCACTTTCTTCCCGTTAACGTAAGTCTCTGCATCCTCACAGGGCTCCAGGACCACCGTACCCTCTCCTGATGCATTTGTGGTACTTGTGAAGATACAGTGTTCGTCTTTAATAAAGTGACCACTCAGGACAATGTCCTGCCGACTGCTGGCATCTTCACGGCCGACCCTGGAGGAAAATGTGGACACTACCAGTCAAATGTTTTTGAACAGTACGATTTTTAAAGTCTTTTCTGGTCACCAAGCATGCATTTATTTGGTCCAAAGTACAGCAAAACAGTAACATTTTGAAACATTTTCACCATTTAAAATAACTTTTTCTATTTGAATATAATTTAAAATGTAATATATTCCTGTGATTTCAAAGCTGAATTTTAAGCATCATTACATCAGTCACACTATCCTTCAGAAATCATATTCTGATTTGCTGCTCAAAAAGCATTTATTATTATCATGTTTCTTATATGAATAGAAAGTTCAGAAGAACAGCATTTATCTTTTGTAACATTAGAAATGTCTTTATCATCACTTTTGATCAATAAAGCATCCTAGCTAAATGAAAACAAAAAAACTATACTATACATTACTATACTATCCAAGCTTTGAATGGTATAGTATAATGTTGCAAAAGCTTTTTATTTCAGATAAATGCTGCACTTTGGATCTTTCTATTTATCAAAGAATCCTGAAAAAAATGTACTCAACTGTTTTAAATACTGATAATAATAAAAATGTTTCTTGAATATCAAATTAGCATATCAGAATGATTTCTGAAGGATCATGTGACACTGAAGACTGGAGAAATGATGCTGAAAATTCAGCTTTGATCACAGGAATAAATTACATTTTAAAATATATTCAAATAGAAGGCAGTTATTTTAAACAGTACAAATATTTTACAATATTACTGCTTTTGCTGTATTTTGGATCAAATAAATGCAGGCTTGGTGAGCAGAAGAGAATTCATTAAAAAACATTAAAAATCCTACTGTTCAAAAACTTTTGACTGGTAGTCAGAATAAAGGAAAACAAATAAAGATACTAAAAATACAAAACAGGTGTTGAAAAGTCCACTATTATGATCATTTAATACCAAAAATATGAATTTCTGATTTAAAAAATATTAAAAATGTAAAAACAATATATATATATATATAAATAATAAATAATAATAATAATAATAACAATAATACTTTTAAAAAGTAAAAAAAAACATTACTAATATAAAAAAATGTTTTTGAGCATTATTTTTAACAGATCATAAGTTACTGATTAGTCATAATCAGAAACGTTCAGTTGTTAAAATGTTTACAATTTATAACAATTTTCAAAAAGGTATCATTTGTTAACATTAGCTAATTTCTTAAGTAAACTAACAATGAGTGTTACATTTTTGCAACATTAGTTCATAAAAATTAAAAGTTAGTTCACAGTGCATAACTACTTTAACAGATACAATTTCTGATCTTAAAATGTATTAGTAAATGTTGAAATTAACATCACATCAATAAATCCTGTAAAAGCTGTTAGCTCACGTTAACCAACTAATGTCTTTGTGGACCATGGTTAAAAATACTAATTGTAAATAAACAACATTCTTACTTGGTGATTCCATCTTTAATGTAATACAACAAACATTCAGACATCAGTGGATCTTCATTGAGGTTGACCAGGTGAGGTGTCTGCAACAGTCAAATCATACAGAAGTGTTGATTGAAGCATATGACTTCACTGTCTTCCTTTTTTAGAAAAAATATGATTTTCTAACCTTCTTTGGTGAAAAGACTCCAACAGTTCCTCCATCTTCCCTCATCGCCACACCCATTTCAGCCAAAAGTGCCTCCCTAATGACAACAGATGTTTTTTTAACAAATGAAGAACAAAACTTGAATTTCAGATTTCAAGATAAAAGCCAACCTTTCCATTCGAATGGCCTCGGTGCGACGTAGCTTCTCTTCCCAAGTTTCATTGAGTTCTGCGATTATCTTCTCAGTTTCCTAGTTGGAAAAGAGGTCGGCATTAAAGCGATCAGCCTTGGCCCTTATTAATTTATCAAACCTTCCATCCAGGCGTTCCATCATCCTTTCTCTCACCTTCAGCCTCTCAATAGCTTCCTCGCTTCCTGGACTGAACATGATCCGGTCATGCAGGCTGCTGATGGAGCCAGCTCGGCTGGACAGGGCAGAGAGCGAGGGCGAGGGGCTCATTCCTGTCATGGCATTGGTCACTGTGGAGAAATCACCCCTTTGATTGACAGCCTGGATGCTATTGAGATTACTCTTGTAATTGGACAAATCTGGGCAACACGTGGGAACGACAGGTTGGAGAGCAAAAGGATAAATTTGTGGTAAGAGAAAAGGAAAACCATGGAAACAGAAAAGAAGGGGAAGGAGGAAGAGCAGAAAGTGTCAAACATAAAGCCGAAAAGCTAATTAAAAAGGTTACAAAGCTGCAGGGCGCAGGGCAGAGGGCATCAATTTGAGGACTTCAGATGCAGTTTTGCATTTTTATTTTTCAAGTAAATTAGAATATCATAAAATGGATATCCATGACGGATTTTCCCCTCATGCCTCAAATTCATTGGACCATGCTTGAGATAATGAGCATGGAGATGAACTGAATACTGATCTGTGACTACACAGACCGCATGGATGACCACATGCCTGTGCTTCACATCGAGGCAAAACCTCTAGAGCGCCTTTGGACCATCAGAGCAGCAGTGTTCAATAATTGTGTTGCCTGTCAGACTAATTAGCTTAATTTAAACTGATTAGTGGAAACTGCACAGCATGGACTTTGGTGGTCCAGAGATTCCTGCTTTGGCCATTGCAGGGGTCGGCAACGTTAGGAAGGGTCAATATTGAAAGGACAAAGGATTCACTGTATGATTGTTATATGATTGTCATATTTTTAACTGTTTATTATAAAATGCTTAAGTCAGATTCCAAAATTAACAATCATCAAGCAAATATGAGTAAAAATAGGCTCCAATTAAAGATTAATGAATGTTCTTCACCAAACATTGCGCAGAGCAAACCAAACACTGATCCACACAATAGGGAGTCACCCAAATAAATGTTACACAGTCCTGTTCACAGTGCTGCATGGGTGACATGCTTTGTAACAGCTTTTTATTTGTTTTTGTTTTTAAAACTTATACTGTAACTGTAGAAAAAAATGCATGTAAAAAAAAAAAGAAAATAAGTTGCCGACCCCTGAGTTATCATAAGCTGTGAAGCATTAGGATGCCAAAATACACACATTTGAGAGCAGCTATCCCAGGAGCCTGTGCCCGATATGCTGAGAAAAACAGAGAGAGAAGACAAATCCTTCAGACACATTGTATGGAAGCCTGTTTCCACCACTGAATAAAAAATCAACAAGGTTATTGCAACTTTCACAATTCTGATTTTTTTCTCAGAATCACGTGATACAAACTTGCATTTTGGACTTTTTTCTCAGAACTGTGAGATTTAAAGTCAGAATTGCAAGACATAAACTCGCAGTTGTGAGCAATAAAGTCAGAATTGTGAGATAAAAACTTGCAATTCTGATTCTTTTTCTCACAAATGCGAGTTTGTATCTTGCAATTCTGACTTTTTTCCTTGCAACTGCGAGTTTATATCTCGCAATTCTGACTTTTTTCTGAATTGTGAGATATAAACTCACAATTGCAAGAAATAAAGTCAGAATTATAAGATAAAAACTTGTAATTTTGACTTTCTTTCTCGCAAATGCCAGTTTGTATCTTGCAATTCTGACTTTTTTATTAGAATTGTGAGATATAAACTCGTAATTGCAAGTTATAAAGTCCAATTCTGAGGGAAAAAAAGACTGATGTGTCCTCAGAATTGCAGGTTTAAATCTCATAACTCTCAATTGCATGTTATAAAGTCAGCATTGCAAGATATAAAGAAAAAATGCGAGAATTGTGAGTTTGTATCTCGCAATTCTAACTTCATTTCTTAGAAAGTTTACGTCTTTTGTGATTTGGTATCACGCAATTCTGAGAAAAATAGTTAAGTGAGATGTAAATTTGCAAATGTGAGAAAAAGTCAGAATTGTGAGATAAAAAGTCGCAATTACCTTTTTTTATTTTACATTCAGTAGTGGAAACGGGGCTTCCATAGATTTCTGATAATACATATATGTAGAGAATTTTTGTTTTACACATAAGAACTCCTGGCAGCATTTGAATCTGAGAGGAAATCTGTCATTTTAAGTGTGAAAAAGAGTAAACATTGTAGCTCCTCAGTTTGAAGTGTATCACAGGTGACTCACTCTCAATGATGTCTCCAAGACCCTGAGCATAAAGTAGATCCTTCAGACGTGCCACCTCTTCTTTCAGTTCACGCACCAGGCGGTTGTTGGGGTCTTCGTTGATGACAGCATTGCAGCGGATCTGCTTGGCTCGGTCAGCGTACCTGTGACAGTGATATCACTACTAACTATCCAAAACGGTATCAAAATGTCCCAAGCAGTTCAGTATTCAGTACATTACCAGCTGATGCTAATGACATTTAATGATATCTAATGATAAATTCTTCATAATAATGCATAGCCATTAAAGGATTAGCTCACCCTAAAAAGAAAATTCTGTCATTAATTACTCACCCTCATGTCGTTCCAAACTAACCAAGACCTTCGTTCATCTTCAGAACACAAAAAAAGGTATTTTTGATGAAATCAAAGAGCTTTCTGACCCTGCATAGACAGCAACACGACTGACACGTTCAAGACCCAGAAAGGTAGTAAGGACATCGATAAAATAGTCCACGTGACATCAGTGGACCAACCTTAATTTTATGAAGCTACGAGAATATTTGTGTGCAAAGAAAACAAAAATAACAACTTTATTCAACAACTTTTTCTCCTCTGTGTCAGCCTTCGACACTCATTCATGAGAGTACCACAATGAAAGAATTTGTTGAATAAAGCTGTTATTTTTGTTTTCTTTGCACACAAATAGCATTCATGCTTCATAACATTATGGTTGAACCACTGATGTCACATGGACTATTTTAACAATGTCCTTACTACTATTCTGGGCCTTGAACGTGGCAGTTGCATTGCTGTCTATGCAGGGTCAGAAAGCTCTTGGATTTAATCAAAAATATCTTAATTTGTGTTCAGAATATGAACGAAGGTCTTACGGGTTTGTGACAACATAAGGGTGAGTAATTAAAGACAGAATTTTCACTTTCAGGTAAACTATCCCTTTAACATACCAAAAATGTTGTTAGTGTTACATGACTCTAGGTTACTAGTCCAAAATAGTGGTGTTTCTTACCTGAGCGTGCTGAGAGTCTCATCATAGTTAATATCAGCAGGGCTTAGAGCTGCTACCATAGCAGTACGTGAGTTTCCTCCTGATAAATGAAAAATATTTTGACATTCACAAATCTTTTTAATGTTCTGGGACCATACCACAGATAAACTGACCATTTTGACTGTAATATGCAATGCTTTATGTGATGGAGAGCAATGATGATTGTTAAAAAGGTATGTGCAAGACGCACAAAACCTCATACCGAGGTTTTCCCTCAGCAGCCAAGTCAGAACTGAATCTCTGTATGGAATAAAGCTCTCGACTTTCTTTTTCTTCTTGTTCTGTAGAGAAAAAGAGGAGCTGTGTCAATTGTCAAAGCTATGAATGCTTGATTATTAAAGAAGAGTTAAACTCATCCTCACCTTGTTTGGTACAGAGTCCTACAAAACAATAAAATATATATTAATTTTTATAGTCACCATTTTTTCATTTTCTTTTAAGAACATTTATTTTTAAATTAAAACAAGTCTTACCATCTCAGCCAGAGCAGAGATAACTTTGCCTAGTGTTGTTAAAGATTTGTTGATATTGGCTCCTTCCTAGAAAAAGGACAAAGCACGTACATTATAAGACACATGCAGATGCACTTATCTGAAATGACAAACTGTCATGAAACTCTGTTGAACTCAAAGTGACCCACCTTGAGTCTAGTGCCTTTAGCTCCAGTAGAATCAGCCCTTTCACTGCCTGCCAAGTCGACCAAGCTGATTTTGCTGACCTGTTTGCAAAAAAAAAAAAAATGATGTGTCTAAGAACGGTAAACAGCTCTAATGCACAAACCAGCAACTTCAGCTGCTGTCAAACTGCCAGCATCCATCAGTGATGTTCAAACTGCAGAGTCTCACCTACTTTTGCATTGTAGTCTATTTCTGAAGAGACAGTCACATTTTCTCATACAGAACAATAATTTACATTGCCATATGGGGGCCTTGAGGAAAAAGGCTGCAGGAGAGGATGCGGTACCTTTTCAGACGTGTTGTCTGTGTCACTATCATGACGTTTCTGTGTGAAGATGATGTTGAACACAGCGTGGGAGCGACTGCTGGTCTCATTCATGTTGGTGGCTGCCACAGTTCTGAAAACAGAAAAGCGCAGCGGTGAATGACTTACATAATTACATTGTCTTACCCAAAAACTAAGAATTTATACTCATGGTAGTGTAATTCAGAGGTTAACTGCATATATACTCATAAATTTGTGTCACCTTGCTTTGTTTCCAGAGTCCATCAGGTCCTGGATGTCATTGTAGGAAGTAACGGCCAGTTTTGACAGATCCTCCACGTACGGCCCCATCAGAGGATGCTCTCGCACACGCAGATTCCCTTTGTTCTTTGGGTTCAGAAGGTCCCGCACACGCTCACAGTAGATCTCCATGTAACTGACCTGAAAAAACAAAAACATGTTTTACTTGCGATACTGATTCTACAGTAGGAACGCAATTTATGATGCAGGTTCTCCTCTTACCTCAACTGAGTATGACATGCTGTTGTCATTATTGTCACTGATCTTGGTAAACAGGTCCTCACATAGCTGTCACAGATAGATTCAGCATTAAAAATGTGTTGGCAGCATCTTTGCAATATGCAAAGACAGCAATAATGTCAATTATTATTAAAGTGTTATAGTGTACTACCAATGGGATGATGCCTTCTTGGTCTTTCTCCTGTTTCCCCATCATGGTATATGACTTTCCTGCCCCTGTTTGCCCATAGGCAAAAATACAAACGTTGTATCCCTCGAAAGCATGCAGAAGCATTTCCTCTCCAATGTCTTTATAAACCTGCTTTTGGCATGCATAGTTCACATCTTCTGGCTGTTAGAAAGACAGAAAAGGAAATGTCTCAATAACAGCCATCATGATCACAGGAGAATTAAAAATAGCAGCAGTGAGTTGCGTAAGAGGCAGATTCAGCAGTTCGTTTTTTAAGAAACTCACCGTTGTATGTGACCAATAGGAATAGTCAAAGTTGAAGCTCTTGTTCTCCTTTGGCTGTTTTGGGTTTAGAATTGCTAGAAAGCAAAGAGAACATGTCTATAAGGATAAATCTACAATCGATTGGAGAAAACAACAAACTATATAAAACTATTGCCAGCCTCATTATTTAATTTCAACCATTTTCAGACCTGAAGCCTCTCGTGGCAAAAGATGATAATAAAAAATGTCATGATGAGGACAGAGGAACTTCACTATTCATGTATTTATAGTGTTCAAAACTTTGGGTTTGGTAAGACTTTTATTTAAAGAAATTAAAGGGACAGTTCACCCAAAAATGAAAACTCTGTCATTAATTGCTTGTTCCAACCCTGTAAGACCTTCATTGATCTTTGGAGCACAAATAATGTTATTTTTGATGAAATCCAAGAGCTTTCTGACCCTCCATAGACAGCAACACAACTACCATTTTTAAGACCCGGAAATGTAGTAAGGACATCATTAAAAAAAAGTCCATGCAACATCATTTAACCGTAATGTTATGGAGCTACGAGAATACTTTTTGTGTGCAAAGAAAACAAAAATAATGCATTTATTCAACAATTTCTCTTCAGTGTCAATTGATGCGTGTTCACAGCCTTTTTGGGCCATGAATGTGATAATTACATTGCTGTATATGCAGGGTCAAAAAGCTCTCGTCAAACATATCTTATTTTTGTTCTGAAGATGAACAAAGGTTTTAAGGATTTGGAGCAACATGTGGAAATTTAATGACAGAATTTTCATTTTTGGGTTAATTATCTTATTACCTTTATTACCTTTAATACTTCCATTCAGCAGGGCCATATTGAACTGATCAAAGGTGACAGTAAAGGCATTTATAACAGTATAAAATATTTCTATTAAAAATAAATACTGTTCTTTTGAACTTTCTTTTTATCAAATATCCTGAAAAAAAAAAAACATGTGTTGCTGTTTCCACAAAAATATTAAGATATGAACATTTTTCAATACTGCTGATAATAATAACAATGTTTCTTGAGCATCAAATCAGCATACTTGAATGATTTCTGAAGGATCATGTGACACTGAAGACTGGATTAATGGCTGCTAAATATTCAGCTTTGCCACCACAGGAATAAATTAGATTTTAAAATACACTAAAAATAGAAAAAAAAATAAAAATAAAAATAAAAAAAATTGTGGTTAAATGGCAGTGTACACTTTAAATAAACAAAATAATTATATTTAATTTTAATTAAAAACTGTATACAATTTATATAAATTAAATGAAGACCTAAATGTCTATTTGAAGAATTTATTTGCAAAAACAAAATGTATTTACTATGTTATCATGTTTTTTGTGTTTTATTGTGTTAGTGAGCTGTATTTATTTTAGTTATTTATACTTAATCAAACTAACCCAGCTGCAGTTTGATTGAGATTAACTGGAATCCACAATGAAAAAATATGCTTTTTGAAAATTGTTAAAAATGGAGTTATCTGTTTTTGCAAATGAACTCTTCATTTATTTATCCACAAAAACCATGTTTAAAAAGACAAAAATATAGTCATAACTGCATTTTCTGCACTGTTAATATACCATAAGGCAATATATGCATATGTAGGCATGTTTCAGGACAGATAAGTCTAAGGAAGCATGAATCATGCCATCCCTTGGGTTCTGGGAATGAGGTCATGAACCTCCCAGCATCCTCTCACCAGCACAAAGGCGTGCAGTGTGTCTGACCTCACACTCTGCATCAGCTGACTCTGTTTTCCCACTCACGCTGCAGGCAGAACAACAAGGCACTTTACGGTTTTTGGAGCTGCTCTAGAAACGGAGGCTTAAAATGCCACAAAATTCTTGCCATGAAATGGACTTGGGAACAATTCCAAAACTTTTGCTTATGGCACATGAAATGAGTCACGTTTTGAGAATCACTGTAAAGCAAATCTGAAGCCAACAAATGTATTAGTCAGATGATGACAGGCCGCATACCTAATCAATGAAAAAGCCTTTTCTGAAAACTAAAGCATGACCTCTTTGACATTTTCAAACCTGTAAGCCTAGAGATGCACTATTATTCTCTCTCATGGGGGTGCTGATGAGGGACCATGGGAATAAATATTTTATTACAATCATAAATTATTCCTACAGCACAGTGACAATTATCTCATACTCAAATTAGTTCAAATAATCACTGACAGCAAGTGAAAATATGCGTTTTGAAAGAGCACTCACTGGTAGTGTTGCCTGACATCTGGATGATACACTTGCTCTCTTTTCCAATCTCTCGTGAATTGAAGGGACGGACCCTCACAGCTACTTTTACCGAGGCACCGGCCATGGTGTCTGAGTGCTGGGGCTTTGCTACTGCACAGGATCTGATGGGACGAAGCCCAGTCAGGAATCAGAGGCCACCTGCCACCTGTAAACAGAAACACTGACATGCTAATTGTGTAGGAATCACAAAAGAAAATGTGTTATTTTACTTCACTATAGAATTAAGAGTACTGTGAAGATACAATTAGACAATAACAATAACAAAACATCATGATTCAACTCTTCGTTTGCAAAACGAGGCTTGAAATGTGTTAAGGCATACACTTTAGATTTAGTACCTTAGCAATTCACTTCAAGAGATAATTAAAGAAAAACCCCATAAATCTGTTCAGGCGACTGTACTGGCTAAGTTACGCCACTGATAATCTAATTTAGGTAATGGAGCTCTCTGAGATCCAGACCATGACTCATCAGGACTTTTATCACATTCAGTAGATTACTGTACACCAGAAACGGCTGTGAACTCATAACCTCTAAAACTAGCCGTAGTGAAACTGGCTTACAAATGAGTTTAGGATTTATATGTGCAGAACAACAAACAGCTTGTGCCAATCAGAATCTAGGAGCGAGGTCAATCAGTCAGCAAAATTTAGGCTTGTTTAAAGCACGCAGAAAGATCCTTTGGTAGTATCAATGTCGATACTCTGAAACACCTTCACTGATATAGCTATTCGATTACAAAATTTTATATTTTAAAAATATGTAACCTTGACCACAAAACCAGCTATAAGTCGCACCGATATATTTGTAGCAATAGTCAAAAATACATTGTATCGGTCAAAATTATAGATTTTTCTTTTATGCCAAATATTATTAGGATAGTAAAGATAATGTTTCATTAAGATATTCTGTAAATTTCCTACCATAAATATATCAAAACTTAATTTTTGATTAGTAATACACACTGCTAAAAACTTAGTTTGGACAACTTTAAAGGTGATTTTCTCAGTAGTTTTATTTTTTGCACCCACAGATTCCAGATTTTCAAATAGTTGTATCTTGGCCAAATATTGTCCTAACAAATGATACATCAATGGAAAGCGTATTTATTCAGCTTTCACATGATCACTTTAGAAAATTGAACCTTATGACTGGTTTTATGGTCCAGTGTCACAAATGATAATTAAAAACAATCTGCTGTGCAAACCTCTACCTGTTTGTGGACCATGACAATCTCACAACAAATGAGTGGATTCATAATTAAAAAAAGGGTGATTATTGTGCTTCTATGATCTAGTCTTCATAATACCAAATTAAGAGCTCTAACAGTCAATCCAAAACCAGACACAACATCAGAAAACACCACAACAATGTAAAGATTGCAGATTTTCATGTTTGCAATATACTTACTAAATCATATAAGAGATTACAGCAAAGCAATATTATTTCATTAATTAATTAATAAGTAAATTCACACTCTCCTGGCCCCTCAGATACTTAAATAATGTTTCATCATATGGGTTTCAACCACACATTGACTGTGATTGTTTATAAAAATGGGAATTGCATACTGTCTGTTACAATGACCTGCATGCTGTAAAACAACATCTTAAAAATAAACTCTGACTCAGAGACATTTCATTCACAACTCTGTACAATAGACTATGACATCCAACATAACCCATTTAATAACTCTCCCATTTAATAAGTGGGTCAAATATGTAAATTCTTTAATACTGCAAAACATATCACGCTAAATCATGGTTTTAATCATGATTACGAATTTAAAAAACTGTCCTAGTTTCTTTTCTAAGAAGCACATCAACAGATTTTACTTCAGGCGCCATTAGGAATAAAAAAATATTTAGAAATAAGTTGGAAAACATTGGATATTTATTTAACATTTAATATGGAGAATTATCCTATTCATTTACACTGTTATTGCCAACTTAATACGGGATAGGCTACCCACCCTTAGAGATATTTAGAATTAAAAATAAAACGTAGGCTATTAATAACAAGCTGTGGATGAATTTGGACAACATTTGTCTATACACTACCTATCCAGAAAAGACTGGGCTGAGTGCCATCCTTCGCAAAAAATCATAGTTATGTTTGTACACAACACCGCGCATTGAGCAAATGTTATTTATCACAGCCCTCATAGTCTGAAAATGGCTGCCCTGACCGTCAGCCACTACAGTCATGAATCAGCTGTGATGGACGCGTATTTGCGTCAGCTTCAGCCCGGCCAGCAAAACAAACGCAATGAAGCCGTTTCAACAGTCATCAAGCGAACCAGCTATCCAAAACAAGGTTATCATATAGAAATATGTATCCCATCTGTTCATAATCAGAGCTGTCTCTGCGTAGCTGCTGAGATGCGGCAGCAACACCCAATATACTGTTCACTGCAAGCGACGCGATATACAAGAACGCTCACAAAATAATCAAAATATACGCAAGTATAATCGACATCGTCATCATCTAGCTGACATTGTATAATTATGAATTCAACGCGTTTCAGCGTATCGCGTCGCGGTAGACTTGAGGTGTTAAAGAAGTGTGACGCGTCTGTTACTATGGCAATATTTTGTCAGAATCTTTATTCCTGAACAGAATACAGGCAAAGATACAGAATTTAATTTCGAATTTCTGATATTAGATAAATGTATAAATCGTTTCATGTTTCTTAAATATTATTGCGCATTGTATTCACCCTCCCTGACGCATTTAATAAAAACGCTAGCCTACATATATTCATAGATAACCCTTTTACCTCAGTAGCCTAATTGTCGTTTAATCTGTCTGGCTTTTGAAAGCATCTGAATTATGAAAAAGGCCCAGATTTCATGTCACGGCCTCACCCTGCCAACATAAACAGCATCCTTCAACACCAAAGCCGGTTTAGGACTGTCAATGCATGTAAATAAGACTGAATAAAGCAGTTTTACATTAAATGTCTATTGATATGTGATAAAAATAATAAAAATATACAGTTATAGGTATGTAAGTCCTGAAATAGTATGATAGTACAAGATCAGATTTGAATAAATAATTCTATATATATCTTTTTTTTTTAAAAAAGACAGTTTTTCTATTATTTAAAAAAAGAAGCATCTCCTTCAAGATCTTTTTTATACTCTTTTGTATTTCAGCAGCCTCCGTGTGGCTTTCCGGACAGGACAACAGTGAAACAGTGCACCACCCTTCTTATTCTCATAAGAGGCGTGAAAAACAATGGTTTTGAAACACATAAATCACACAAATGATAATCAAGATCTCACATACCTGATTCCTGATGGCAATATCCTGTTGAGATTGCGGACAGCAGTGGGTTATTCCATCAAGTCTGCTTCCGTCCGCCGTCTTCTTCCTCACCCAGTTGTTTTATTTTTTTCCTATAGGCTCTCAGCCTCTCCCTAGCTCAGCAACATCAATGCAGGTGGAGCCCCCCCTGGCAAGACCATCAGACTGAGGGAGTCTGGTTTTGCAGGGCCTGGTACGCAGTGGTGCGTCAGGAAGCCGAGGGAGGGGTTATAGGATGTGAGGATGCGCTGAGAGACAGTGTTTCTTCAGCCTAATACAAAATGGCTCTCGTGGTGGAGCCAAGGATGCTGATCAGCCGTGAGTCGCTGATGACATCAGCAGTGTGGGAGCTAGCGGCATGGATGCAGCACAGGGAGTGGGAGGGAGGAGCAGAGGGAGAGAGAGAGAGGAAAAGAGAGGCTGAGAGACACACACAAAAAGGAAGGGTGTGATAACAGCATCACAGGACACTCTTTAAAAAGAACACAGTTCATGGATTTGCTTCCGTGTCCTCGAATATAAATGACAGTGTTAAAAGCACAAAGAGCTCATTTGAAATTCTAAGCTCAGACGGTAGGGTCTGTGTTTCAGCATGCAGAGCACAGACCCTCTCAATGCACTCATTATGAAGGCTGAGGATGCCAGCTAAGCTTATGCAAGGAGACAAACAAGTTGGGTACACGTAAAAAAAAAAAAAAAGTACAATAAAGTATCAAATTTTGGGGTCAGTATTTTTTTTTTCCCGCAAAAACACATTTACAAGTGATTTATATTTTGAATAAATGCTGTTCTTTTCAGCATTATATACATCAAAGAACTACCAGTCAAAAGTTTTTGAACAGTAACATTTTTAGTTGTTTTTTAAAGAAGTCTTTTCTGTTCACCAACCTGCATTTTTTTATCCAAAATACAGCAAAAGCAGTAATATTGTGAAATATTTTTGATTTTTAAAATAACTGCTTTCTATTTGAATATATTTTAAAATGTAATTTATTTCTGTGATCAAAGCTAAATTTTTAGCATCATTAATCCAGTCAGTGTCCGATTAATCCTTTAGAAATAATTCTAATATGCTGATTTTCTGTTCAAGAAACATTTATTATGATTATTATCAGCATTATTATCAATATTCAGAACAGTACAAGTACATTTTTCAGGATTCTTTGATGATTAGAAAGATCTAAAGATCATATAAATCATATAGAAAATAATTATTTTAATTTAGCAAGGATGCTTTAAATTGATCAAAAGTGATGATAAAGACATTTATAATGTTACAGAAGATTTCTATTTTAAAAAAAAAATCTGCTCTTCTGAACTTTCTATTCATCAAACAAACCTGAAAAATTCTATTCGGCTGTTTTTAACATAATAATCAAAAAAATATTTTTTTGAGCAGCAAATCAGAATATTGGAATCATTTCTGCAGGATCATAACAGGAATAAATTACATTTTAAAATATATTCAAATAGAAAACAGCTATTTAAAATAGTAAAAATATTTCAAAATTTTACTGTTTTTGCTGTACTTCAAAATAAACTTCAAGATCAAATAAATGCAGGTACTTCTTTCAAAATCATTAACCAATTTATCAACCCCAGACTTTTGAACAGTACATGAACAATGCTTTTGTACATCTAAATTCATGGATATCTGTACAAAGGAATATTGACTGTACTAAGAACAGTGTCAAGCGGGGACAACAGGCAAACTGTCCCAGTTCGTATGACACGGGGACACTAAGGTCCTTTACGGTATATCCTACTCATTAGGTGTAAGGGACAAAATTGTAGTATACTAAAATAATAATAATAAAAAATAATAGTAATCGATAATAGAAAACAAATCACTGTTGCATTGTTAATGGAAGTTTACAAAAGGTCAATAAAAAGGAAATTTTAGATTGTTTAAAGCCACATCGTAAGACATAAAAGTACTATTACCTTTTTTAAACTTTGATGTGTAACCAGGCTTCCATAATAAGCAAAGCTCTTAAATTTCGTTTGAAGATAAATTTATATTATACTAAAGTCAACTTAAAAATGTCAGAACTTCAGTGGACTAAAATGCTCTTAGCAGAACAGCCCCATCTACTGGGCAGCTGATATTCTGCTCACTGCATTACACAAGGACCTCAATTTAAATGGTACATGACAAACACACTTTTTGAATTAGTTTTTGAATTGTAGTTTAATGGGGTTAAGGTCACTGATGTCTGTCTAAACATCTCTATTGGTCAATACGCGTTACATCAGGGTACATGTTCTGTCTTTTACAGAAGCATGGCAAGAGTTGAGTTGCTTCTGTCTCTTATTCTGACGTGCGAAGTGGGTGTTTGAGTCCCACCACAGTGCAAAGGGCACACAAGGGTAAACATTGCGTTTCCACTTATTTACTGTGCAGACTAATTATTTACTGCAGGATAAGTGATGGGGACCAGTGCTCTGGTCAAAGTCCCTGCTCTGACATCAGCATCTGCTTCCTATGACACACAACTAGTGTTTTTAGAGAATCACTATGTTCTGATCAGGTACTTTTGTACAGAGTAAGCATTTTTCTACTAAATTAGAACATCACAATCTATTAATGTTCAAGACTTTGTTCATGCATAGTTATACAAATATGCTAAAATGAATGAACAGTTGGATATTAAAACTATTTAAAGGAATAGTTTACCTAAAATGAAAACTTGTTCAGAATGTATAGATGACTTTGGTTTTTCAGGGGAACAAAATGGGGAAAACTTAACATCACTTGTTCACCGATGGAACCTCTGCAGTGAATGGGTGCCGTCAGATTGACAGTCCAAGCAGCTGATAAAAACATCACAAAAATCCACAAGTAATGCACACCACTCCAGTCCACCAATTAACATGTAAAGTGTGAAGTGAAAAGTTATGTGTTTGTAGGAAACAAATCCATCATTAACACATTTTTAATTATTGCTTCCAGCTGAAATACAAGCCCTCTATCAATAATACTGCTTTCTCCAGTGAAAGAATTAAGAAATATGCACAGATCAAGATTTATAAGCAAAAACTTAAAGAAATATGTTTGTTCATTTTGATGTGAGAAGACAACAGGGAAATCATTTTTTACTGAAGAAAGTGTTATTATGCATAGAAGATTCGGCCAGAAGTGAGTTAAAAGTTTAAATTCTTACAAACACACAACATTTTTGCTTCACAAAATGTTAATTGATAGACTGTAGTCGTGTGGATTACTTGTTGATTTTTGTGATTTTTTTATCAGCACCTTTGGATTCTCATTATGACGGCACCCATTTACTACAGAGGATCCTTTGGTGAGCAAGTGATGTAATGCTAAATTTCTCCAAACCTGTTTTGATGAAGAAACAAACTCATCTACATCTTGAATGACCTGAGGGTGAATCATTTTTTAGCATATTTTCAATTTTGGGTGCACTATACATACAAATACCTCTCATGAAAGGTCTAATTGAAAATTAGTTGAAAATGCATATCAGAGAAAAAAACAAGCTCTAAGGTCAAAAGAACTTACTGTAGAACTCAGAGACAAGATTGTGTCAAGACAGATCTGGCCTCCAATATCCTTAATGGAAGAAGTTTGAGACAGCCAGGACTCTTTCTAGAGCAATCGATGGAGAAGGGTTTTGGTTATACTGGTGACCAAGAAGCTGATGGTCTCTCTAGCTAAGCTCCATAATCATATATGAAGATGGGAGAAACTTACAGAAGGACAAGCATCACTGCAACACTCCACCAAACTGGGCTTCATGGCAGTGAGGCCAGACTCGATGCTTTCCTCAGTAAAAACACACGTGGAAGCACATAAAGAGCTTTCAGGCCAGATGTTCTGCATCATGTATGGAGGAAACCAGGTTCTGCTTATCACCTGCACAGTACCATCCCAACAGTAAAGTGTGGAGGTAGTAGCTTCACACTGTGGGGCTTTTATTTTTAGGGGCAGGGACTGGGTAGCTCAATGCAGCAAAATATAGAGAGAGCATTAATAAAAACCTACTCCAGAGAATTCAGAACCTTAGACTGGACAGAAGGTTCACCTTCCAACAGGAATGTGAATGTCCTTGAGTAGCCCAGCCAGAGCTTGAGCTTGAACCTAATCAAACATTTCCAGAGAAACCTGAAAAAGTCTGTTGGCCCACATCCAAATTTACAGAGAATGAGAAATGAAGAGGTGAAGAGAAGAATGGCAGACCATTCTAAATGCAGATGTGCAAACCTTGTCGGATCATACCCAAAAAGACTTGAGGCTGTAAAGCTGCCTAAACTAAGTACGGGGTTAAGGGTATGAATACTTAGTAGTATTTAAGGGTTTTTTTTAACAAATTTGCAAAGTTGTCACAAATCTGTTTTTGCTGTCATTATCGTGTATGTATGGAGGGTAGATTAATGTGACAAAAGTAATTTAAATGTGCTTTAAGTATGAAGTTAAGGGTATGAATACTTATGAAATGTACTTCAGTTTTTCATTTTTAACAAATTTGCAAAGTTGTCAAACCATATTTGCTGTCATTATGGTATATGTATGGAGTGTAGATTAATGTGAAAAAAAGTAATTTAAAGCAGTTTAACATAAGGCAGCAACATAAAACATGAAAAAAAAACAGTGCAAGACACTGCAGCTTTCAAAACACTCTATTAAAAACCACATAAATTAACAATCAAAAGGCCTTAAAATAACAAAATAGCTTAAAGTTGCTTAAAACTGAAATATCAGAATTCAAAATAGCAGTCTACAATAATATGCTTTGTAACCGCAGCTGTAGCTGCAATTACAATGTGAGGGACAAATGTGAGTTGGACTTATCAGTGTGTGCATGTGTGTTTCTTCACATCAACCAATCAACTGTACTGAAAAAGGTACACTCCTCCTCTGAGCTGGTAAACAAGTGGAGAATGAATGAATGAATCAATATAGAATGAACAAATCAATAGAGCACCTCATAAGGATGTAAACAAAAACTCACTTTTGTCTGTTTGATCTTTTTGTTTTCATGTACTTCTTTATTTTGCTTTTAACCTTATAAAGGCTAAACACTGCTATAGAGTTTTCAGCTAACTTAACCAGTATCAAACTCATTTAAAGTATATCCGAATCTAAGAAGATGGATAAATATGGACATTAATTCAAAATACACAATACTGCATTTAAATCCCTTGACTAATCGACTGCAAGTCTCTCGAGCACAAGGCAGTTAAACTCTGTGAAAAAGTTAAGATAAACACGTGTGTTCTGTTATCTAAGATTTTTGTGAGGTGTCAGGAAAGAGTTAAAATATTGACTCAAAAAAGAAAGGACGAAAAAACAAAAACATACAGCCATACATAATAATACAGGACACCCTCTCTCTCTTTAGGCTCCCACCCTTTTCTATTTTGTTATCCTGTTCATCCCTCCTATGCACCTCTGGACCGTTATACCTTGTTTGGAAGATGAAGGGCGGGGGCTTTTTGTGCCAAAAGCTTGACGTATGTTGCTCTGAGTTCCAGGGGTCAAAGAGCCGTTTGTTTAAAATGTTGGACAAGACGCAAAGTTTTGTATTTCTAACGAAGTGCAGCTAGAGGAAACATGATACCGAGGAGTGTCCTGTCCAGATGCGCCCTCTTGGCGCATCAGGTGCCTTTGGAAAGTGTGGGGTCTATCAAACACGGCGTCCACCGCGGGATGTCCTCTGTGACCATCCCGCCACCAGCGTGCATGCTCCGGCCACTCGAGGCTCCATTCCGGTACCTGTTCGGACCAGGACCATCCAATGTGCCGCCACGCATTTTGGCGGCAGGAGGGAGACCTATAATAGGTCACATGCACTCGGAAATGTTCGGGGTAAATGTTACGCTTTATTTTTACGCACGAACCCGTTTTACAACTGTAATATGGGTCGAAGGCAAATGTAAATAACAGTAACTGAATTAATAAAATACATTTAAGATCATGTAGGAAAACCAAGTATCTTTTAATCTTTAAGTCTTGTTTTTCTTTTTTTTTTTTCAAAAACATCTTTACCTTTAAACATTTATATTCAAATTGTGCCTTTCTATAAAAAAGCTATAACTTATAAAGTTTAAATATTCAACTATATTTTAGAATTAATTGCTTTAAATACTTTACTGTTTTTTAATGCTATAAGATCTTATTAACATTTTTAAAATAATAAACAATTAATTTAAATAATTGTTTAAGAAACAGATCTGGACCAAAAAGTGTCATATATTGATGGCGTGATTGGGATTCCCTTTGTGGAAACTTGGATGTTTGGTAGACTCTAACAGCCACTGCATGTATTTTGTCATAGATTATGAATGATATCAAGAAGGGAATTCAGTACGCTTTTCAGACCAGTAACAACATGACACTGGCCATGAGTGGCTCCGGACACACAGCGATGGAGTGTGCAGTCTTCAACATTGTGGAGCCTGGAGAAAGTGTTCTCGTTGCCGTCAATGGAATCTGGGGAGAACGAATCGCAGAAATTGCTGAGCGGATGGGTATGAAACTTACAAATTAAAAATTATAATGCCAGCCCACTGTTCTCTAGAAACGTATCCTTACTTGTTTAGAGTATGAGAGCATGCTTACTATTTAATGCCTTTCTTGTTTTCCCAGGTGCAAAGGTTCACACCTTGGTTAAACCACCTGGAGGACATTTTACGAATGCAGAAATTGAACAGGTGAAACTGTACTTGATAACTGTACTAATAATGATGCATAAATTAACTAAATTAACTGACTAGTAAGCAAATCCCTGCTTTATAACCAGCATTTATCATTCTATAGGCTGTGGCTAAACACAAGCCAGTTCTCTTCTTTCTCACACATGGAGAGTCATCAGCTGGTCTGGTGCACCCAATGGACGGTGTTGGTGACATTTGTCACAAGTAAGAATATTCTACAACCACTCACTGTAAAAAAAAAAAAAAATGGTTTCAACTTAAAATAATTTGTTATCCCACTGACTTTTTTTTAGTCAACTAAAATATTCAGATCGTAACTTAAATGAACATTAAGTAACTTAAAATTTCAAGCTGACTAAACTAAAAATTTTAAGTCAGTGGGGTAACAAATTATTTTAAGTTGAAAACTTTTTGGTTCCTGGGCAACTTGTATTACTCTTTTGTAAAATCTTTCACATGCTCCTCCACATCCTCTTTAAGTTAACCTTAACCTCTCTTTCATGGTTTTGTCTATACAGATACAATTGTTTGCTCTTAGTGGATTCAGTGGCATCATTGGGAGCTGCTCCACTTTTTATGGACCAACAAAGTGAGTGGATCAAAATATGAAGTTATTATTGAACGATGATGTTATTTAACAAGTGCACATTCTAGATCTCTGTGTAAAAGCTTGTGGATTGATTCAACCGTTCAAACCTTTTTCCTTTGTAGATATTGATATTCTGTACACCGGTTCCCAAAAGGCCTTGAATGCTCCACCCGGCACAGCACCAGTTTCATTCAATGAAAGGGCATGGTGAGGAGAAATATTTGTGTATAAATATGAGCATGTGCTTGCACACATTGCATCATTCAAACAATTAGTGGAATCCACTAACATTATATGTTTCTTCTCAAATGTGATATAGCCACAAGATGTTTAACAGGAAAACAAAACCAGTCTCCTACCTGCTTGATATGACCCACTTATCCAATTACTGGGGCAACGACGGCAAGCCAGAAAGAAAGTAAGCACGGTCAATGTAAACTGTAGCTCTTGTGAGACCAAGTAGAGCATGGTTGTAAAACTCAATTTGTGGAGGACCAAAGCCCTGAGTTTAGCTCCAACACACATAGCATGTACTATAGGCCTTGTCCAAACGAACACAAGTATTTTCAAAACCGCAGCTTTTTTATATGAGGTTTGGCCGTTCATCCACACGCAAACGCAGTATTAGGTCACTAAAACCGAAGCTTTTAAAAAAAAACTCCTGCCAGGTTGCAGCACTGTCATGTAGCTGGTGAAACTATGGCGTGTGATGTCGAAGAACTCGCTTTTTCAGGCTTCTGACTGTCCAACATGGCTTTACGGTTAAGGGTATCACCACCTGTTGGTTTGATGCTTCATGTTTTTGTGATTTCATGTTTTTTTTTTTTTTAAACAAAGGAGAAAAAACTGAAGGACTTGATTACCTGGATCAGGTGCATTTAATAGGGGTAGAAGCTAAGCTCTGCAGGCCTGTGGCCCTACAGGAACTGAGTTTTGCACCCCTGTAGTAGAGGACCGAGCTAAGGATTGTCTAAATTTAACTAAACTGTGTTTCAGATACCATCACACAGGACCAGTGTCTGGGTTCTTTGCCCTGAGGGAAGGTCTAGCCATCCTTGCAGAAACGGTAGGGGCTGGATATACAGTATATATTTTTTTACTCAAAGTAAACATTTAACACCTTGCTTGTTATAATAATTCACTATTTGATGGTTAACCTTTTGGTCCCAAAGTGTACAACATGCTTGTTCTCTCAACTACGCATTTTTGTTTGAACTATAACAGGCCAGGTGGTTAGATTTAGAAATCTGCTTGTACATAAAATACCATTCAGAAATTTGGGGTCAGTAAGATTTTATTACCCTTTTCTTCTGATGCTCAGCAAGGCCACATTTTTTTTGGTTAAAAACACAGTAAAACAGTGATATTGTACAATTTTATTACAATTTAAGATAACTGTTTTCGATTTCAACAATCTACCAGCCTTTCTCTATGTGATTTAGCAGCTTCCACACGTTTTTTTTTTTTTTTTTTTTGTGGTTTAGACAGCAATTCGCAGAACATTAACATTATTCAGCAGTACATTAACTGTGCAATCCATGCTGTTGTTTATATCAGAGTGACGCAAGTGCAAACCCTGTATTCCTGTGATGGCAAAGCTGAATTTTCAGTAGACATTCCTCCAGTCTTCAGTGTCACATGATCCTTTTAGTAATCATTCTAATATGCTGATCTGCTGAAACTCTTATTTTGTAAGATTTGAAATTAAGATCGTTTGTAATATTATAAATGTCTTTACTATCACTTTTGATCAATTTAAAGAGACAGTTCACCCAAAAATTAAAATTCTGTCATGAATTACTCAACCTCATGTCGTTCCAAACCTGTGAGACCTTCGTTCATCTTCAGAACACAAATTAAGATATTTTTGATGAAATCCGAGAGCTTTCTGACCCTGCATAGACAGCAACGGTACTACCACGTTCAAGTCCCAGAAAGGTAGTAATGACATCATTAAAATAGTCCATGTGCATCTAGGGGTGTAACGGTACGTGTATTCATACATGAGGGTGACTAATCAATGACAGAATTTTCATTTTTGGGTGAACCATCCCTTTAAAACATCCTTGCTGGAAAAAAGTAATAGTTTCTAAAAAAAAATCGTACTGGCCACAAACATTTGAATAATATTCTAATAGGCAATTTATATATTACAATTTTTTGTTTTAAATGACTGATATCTAATAATTGTCTGCTCAAAGGGTCTTGAGAACTCCTGGAGACATCATAGAGAAGTTGCAGAGTATTTCTGGAAGGGCTTGGAAGACCTGGGTTTGAAGCTGTTTATCAAAGACAAGGTACCTATTTTTGACTTCACTTCATTAATTCTGTGAAAAATATGCCCTAAAAGCAAAAGCACTTAAAATGTATCCATTCCCAAAGGATCTGAGATTACCCTCCGTCACCACCATTGCCATCCCTGAAGGGTATAACTGGAAGGAATTTCTGGCTTACATCATGAAGCATCACCAAATCGAGTTTACAGGAGGTCTGGGGCCCTCTGTTGGCATTGTGAGTAAAAGCTTTCAACAAAACAGGATAGCGCATACAACTACATGGCTGAATAATTATCCACTGAATTCATTTCTAGGTATTGCGGATCGGGCTCATGGGATACAACTGCAACAAAGCCAATGCTGCGATGGCTCTTGCAGCTCTGGAAGACGCTCTAAAGCAGTGTCGGAAATCCAAAGCCTGAAGACTACCAGTTGTACATTTTTGCAGTTTCATATAGTGATGCTTGTAGTGCAAAAACTACCCACTAACATGTTATAGTTGGTATAATGAAGACGAATTTTAGCGAATTCGAAATTGTACATTATGCTTCCCTTAGAACCAAAACCAGCTGTTTTGAATGTGTTTCTCAATGTCCTTTTTAAAGTTTCGAAAAGCATCACTCCAGCACTTGACCTTTATAAAAACATCACAAGAAATAAATCATTAATATAATTTCATCATTTGCATTCACAATGTGAGTTACACAGTACACAGGAGGTTCAAACCATTGTGTTATTTATTCTCCTTTTGAAATTTATGACTAACTATGAGAAACATGACACCAAAAGTAAAGTTTAACAACATTTAGCAAATTTAATTTGGTACGAAAAGGAAAATAGTGCTTTGGCATTTCCAGTCAACCTAAACAAAAGCAAAGGCCTCTGAAACTTAACAAAACATTTAGATATTTACACTAACAAAGTGTCAAAAAGCCAAAAAGCTAATTATGAACAAGAAACAAATTAAATAAGCATTGAAAATGAAAAATATTTCAAAATCTTCTTTGAATATTTACAACTCAAAGCACTGCCAGAATCATTCCAACTATTCTGAACATAAACCAGCTAGTGGATTGTTGAATGCAACCATTTCAACATTCTCCCCCAAAGTGCCTTTTCACTTTGGCCGCTGGGAACATAGTAGCTAACTGCACCAAAAAGTAGTGCTGAAACTCCTCCATCCACACGAATGTCATTTTGACTTTCCCCTCGCCATCCCCGTAAAGGATGATGAACTGCTCACCTTCATACTCCAAGTCCAGCACTTTTTGTCTACTGTACATCTTTACAGTAGAACTCACACACCAGAAGGGCCGCTGAGCCTCATCCAGCACTGTCAGAGTCATCATGCAGCACCGCTGGAGATGTGGAGCAAGTAAACATTGTTGATTTTTATCATTCCTTGATAAAGGAAGCAAGTTTAGTAAATGCATATCTAACTAAAATACACAATAAACAAACAATAAAGCATATTTTCAGCCATTGCCACATTGTCATGTTGTAAATTCAGTTGTGAATTCAAAACTGCACTCGAAGTGCATTTAAGTTCAGACTTTTAGTATTTCAGCGTAAGAATCAAGAATGAATCATAGGTACCTCAACTTCACCCTGTAATCCCGCTGCTTGCCATGGAAGACTGATCTTGGCCACAGGCACGTGCTCAGATACATTAGCGAAATCAATGGCGATTAACTGCACAAATTCCCCTTGCGACATCACTTTGAAGCCCAAGAACATTCATATTATTCACACTGTATAATTTAAATATCAAAAATTTGCTCATGATTTGTTACAAAAATACAATAAGTTTACCTCTGCTGGTGTACAATGGGGAAAAACGCTGGGACATGATTCGCCGAACTGGGTTGTGAAGCACAATGTGCAGAGTGTATCCATGCCGGCTACAGTCAGGGTCCACAGCACTGTCCTCTGCAGGCATGTAGGGACTATTGATGTTAACAAACATACTTTAGGTGTTAAGGGACTGTGTGACATGTTATCAACTTCATCAACGTAAATAACCATAATGCCCATTAAGAGTTTTGTACCAAAATCTTGACCCAAGGAGACTTCTTTCAATCAGTTTGTGGAAGTGCAGGTTGACCATGATGAAGGCAATTTTCCAATTGCCCTGCAAACACCACCAATGTACATAAAAAAACAATATAAATAAAATAAGAGACAGCATGTAAATAATGTGTTTTTTAAATAACCAAGTTTATATTTTTAAAAATCGGAATGTTTTGTATTAGGGATGCACCGTCAAGCAATAAAGATTATTATTTCCAATTTTCCACAAGTTGGTTTGATTCTTTAGGGTCTTTATGAAATGTCTGTAACATACCTTGGTTAAAATTCCTCAATGGTCATGTGAAACAACCTTCCACCTCGTCAAACACAACTCACAGCAAGCCGTTTCGGCGCATGGCTCTTTAAATGATAATGAGCTACTGCTCACCCCACCCCTCTCTTCCATTTTGTGTGTGTATTCGCTGGCACCTTACCAACAAAAACAAAACTAATCTACTGGTCTTCAGTGGCTGTGATGTTGGAAGAAAACTTATGCACTCTTATGTTCACCTTTACATCCAAATACAAAACGCATGCAATGCTTACGAGACAGCAGGTGCGTTTACATGGAGCATTGTAATCGGGTTTTAAAAGTCCAATCTGAATGAAAATGCTCCATATGAACACCTCAATCGAAATAAAAATGCTCAAACCGAATGAAATTGTAAGCAGTTGAGAGGGGTGGGGTAAACCTTTCTTTAAACCAAACAAAATTTAAATTCTGCCATATAAACGAGTTAAACCAATTACTTTGCGTCTAGGTTAAGCAGGACTGGTGTCGCGCCAAGGTGGGGGGCATTTGCGGGCCTTGCCCCCCTGTCCATTCTCTCCCCTCCTTGCTAAACGTGATAGATTTCGAAAGCGAAAGTGAAACCGGTAAAACAGTGCGCATAAGAAAGGGACTGCGCGATCGTCAACAACTGCACATGATCAGATTGCACGCTTTGATTCATTGTTCAGCAACTCTTGGTAAGAAATTGTGTATTTGTTCTATTTAAAAAGTGAAATCACAATGCAATTAATTTCAGAGCTGCGTTACAGAAGGTCACACTGTTATTTTATCCTTTATACTGCTTTAACATTAAGAAATTAGGGCGATATGATGATATGTGTTGATCATCTGGCTAAGATCAAGCTATAATGTGTTTATCATTTTATCTGGTAGTTACAGTCATGGCCAAAAATATCAGCACCCTTGCAATTCTGTCAGAAAATGCAACCCTTCTCTCAGAAAATTGTTGCAGTTGCAAATGTTTTGGTACTCACATGTTTATTTTTTTTGTTTGCATTGGAACAACACACACACAAAAAAAAAAAAATAGAAGAGAAGTCAAATCTGATACAATTCCACACAGAACCCAAAAAAAATGCACTGGACAAAATTATTGGCAACCTTAACTTAATATTTGGTAGCACCCTCTTTGTAAAAAATAACTGAAATCAATCGCTTCCTGTAACCATGAACGAGTTTCTTACACCTCACTGGAACTCTTGTTTGCAAACTGCTCCAGGTCATTCAGATTTGAAGGATGCCTTCTCCCAACTGCTGTTTTGAGATCTCTCCACAGGTGTTCTATGGGATTCAGATCTG
>JAHKKF010532075.1:13332-27153 GCA_019740295.1 Labeo calbasu
TTTTTTTTTATACAAATAGGCTACCTATAAAACCATGTATTTGTATTTTTACCATGGTATGAAGGTACCATTATTTGTGGTTTCAACAGTGTTTATCATGATTTAAAATGTATGTTTGCTACTATGGGAGACCAATGCTTACTTAGCATTTCTAAGAGACAAAAAAGTGATATTATTATTATTATTATTAGTAGTAGTAGTAGTAGTAGTAGTATTAGTATTAGTATTGTCAGACAGCCCAAACCTGTTTCTTGATTTGAAACAATATAACTCATTAGAACATGCAGAAATTAATTTTTCTATTTAGATATTTATTTCGTTAAGGAAAATTAATGGTCTGCTTTCTACAACTTTTGTTTTGGAGCAAAAATCTGACTTTAAAAATTGAAAGAAATAAAGATTTGACATTTATCGTGATAATTATCAATATTGATAATTTTTTTGCCCATATCGCCCAGCCCTAATATAACACTACCATTCTTTTGAACGCTAGGGTGTGATGTGAGATCATTACACTCTTTGAGATCACTACACTCATCAAATATTTTCTGAAATACTTTGATCAGATGTGTTTTTTATTTTTTTATTTTTTTTCTACATGCTGATGATTACACTGATCAGAAAGCAGGGGTTCTGTCCTCATGGGCTCAGCTCTGCGCCCTGAGTTCAACTGTCTTAAACACTCTCCCAGCTGCTCTGGTCCAGCCTACACACACACACACATAAACACACAAACTTCATCATTCGCCACCTGCTCTGCTCTTATGCATGTATAAGTAGAGCGTGCTCGTCACTGTTAGGTTTTCTGGGGTGTAAAGGGGCATGTTTGAGTGCACCAAACGGCTTTAAACACTACTGAAGACAAAGCGTCTGAAATAATGATCAGCTGTATTCTTTCTGTTTGTGTGTGAGGGTGTAAGGTCATTGTCTGAATTGTTGGGAACAGGAGGCCTGTGCAAGGATTAAGCTGGCTGCTCACATGCTGCTAGATCAGGCATCTGGCATTAGACACACACACACACACACACACACACACACACAATACGTCTCGCTGTTTCAGTGATGACACTTTACACAACATGTCCATGGAGAACAGAGGACTTTTACCACTCTGTAAGTTTATTAAAAATTACTGTTGCTTTTAAACCTTTTTAATGTGCATGTTGTTGGTGTTGGTTATTTTAACAGTTTGTTTTATAATTGCATTCATATTTTCTGTCTTTTATCAGTTGTTGAAACTTTACATTCCCTGTTCCCCGAAGTTCTTTGACATGTGGGATTGACATTCATTTAAGTGATGTTTTTTTTTTTTTTTTTCACTTTAGAGGCAGATGCATCTAAATCACATTTTAAGTAAGCTTGTTGGTGTTTGCAGCAACTTAAATGCTTGAACTGAGTTACTGATATGTGTTGAACTTGAATCACTGTGAAATGCTGGACCAGGCAGGCATCTGTAGGAGGAATAACAAATGAAGTTTTATTATTAGATTTTATTCACATGTAAATGAATTCTCTGTCTAAGAAAGAATAGACTGCGCATTTCTGTTTGAAAGATTCTTTTGTTAGGTGGAAAATGTATGTTTTGTAGTACAGCTTTGGCAACATTATTGTTTCTCGAGCAGCTTTACATGCATTATCACATGAAAAAGTGCCATTGTATACTCTCTGTTGTGAAGTATGGTTAGCTGATTGGATATTTGTCCTGCTAAAACTGTATTTGTCTATGGATCAGATTATTATCAGATATCGATAAATTTTATATGCAGTTTGTGCACCGCTCAAAAAAAAAAAAATGAAACACTTCATCACAGTATAACACCAAGTCAGTTAAACTTCAGGGATATTAATCTGTCCACTTAGGAAGTATAAGAAGCATTTCTCACTGCGTTTATTTTAAGGATAGTTTACCCAAAAATGAAAATTCTGTTATTAAATACTCAACCTCATGTCTTTCCAAACCCGTAAAACCTTTGTTCATCTTTGGAACACAATTTAAGGTATTTTTGATGAAATCTGAGAGCTTTCTGACCCAAAACAGACAGCAAAGCAACTACTACATTCAAGGCCCAGAACGGTAGTCAGAACATCATTAAAAATAGTCCATGTGACATCTGTTTCAGCATTAATTTTAAGAAGCTATGAGAATACTTTTTGTGTGCAAAGAAAACCAAAATTACGACTTTATTCAACAATTTCTTCTCTTCCATGTCAGTCTTCGACGCGCATTCTTGAAGCCCATGAATCCGCTCTCGGATTTCATTAAAGATATCTTAATTTGTGTTCCAAAATTGAAGTTTATTGATTGATTAATGACAGAATTTTCTTTTTTGGGTGAACTGTCCCTACATGGCAGAGGAGCAAACCCACTATAATTTTACAAAAAACGTTTAATTAACTATAAAACGTTTTTCAAATATGTGACCCTGGACCACAAAACCAGTCCATTAGTAGCATGGGTATATTTGTAGCAATAGCCAAGAATACATTCTACGGATCAAAGTTGTTATTTCTTTTATGCCAAAAATCATTAGGATATTAAGTAAAGATCACTTTCCTACCACAGGTGTATCAAAACTTCATTTTTGATTAGTAATATGCATTGCTAAGAACTTCAATTGGACAACTTTAAAGGCGATTTTTCTCGATATTTTATTCATTTATTTTTTTGCACCCTCAGGTTCCAAGTTTTTAAATAGTTGTATCGTGGCCAAATATTGTCTTATCCTATACATCAATGGAATGCTTATTTATTCAGCTTTCAGATGATGTATAAAAAATATGTACATTTTCTCAATATGTCATTAAAACTGCGGGCATAGATAATTAATTTAGAAAATGTTACTTACATTAGTTTTAAAAGAAGTATAACTTTGCTGAACAGAGTAGTTATAGTTTCAAATGTCATGCAAACTACCCACATACTTGTATTCAGTGTAGGTTTGCATCCCTGCAGGTTTGTAATATTTCCTGTTATATGCTACCATCATAATGCATCATATCTTAGTAACTGTTATATCATATATTAGTCATTGTTACTACAGTAAAACCATTGCAACTTAGTATTTTCCAGTATTGTCATAATGAAATAAAACTACAAGAAAGATAAAATAAAAACTAAAGAAAGATTCTTACAAGTTAGATCCAGTAGCCCTTTTCACACAGCAATCCTGATAAATTGTTGTAAAATTACCTGTGTGACTTTACCAGTAAATGCACAAATATGCTGTTCATAGGCGACGGCATTCTGTCTTTTCACCGGTAAGTGACCATTCACACATCAGCACCAAAATGCTGTAAATTCTGTGACGTCAGTCGTCAGAACCATCTTTAAAAGCTGCACTGTTGCCTTCATTTGCCCTCATGAGTAGAAGCGCTTTCTGCCCAATCTATAATTTTTGAAGTCTGAGTGACAGCCATAAGGGGGTGATCAAAAACTATCAGTTTTTGCTCTTATAAACATGAGACGTGCATAATAGTATCCAATTGCAAAGCCGGAGTGCTGATGAATGGAAAGAAATGCTGGGTCTCAAGCGCAACACATTGAAAAAGCTGCAGGACAAGGCACAATGGTCGAAGACTCCAATCTAGTGCATATTTACCGAGATAAAAACTCATTTAAAAAAGCAGCGGAGCTTTGTTAATAGCTTAGAGTAATCACGTCATCTCCATAAGGATGCTATGATTGGCCAATTTGGACCAAAGCAGACTTTATTCATCAGCGCTTTCTACATGCTCATACTGGTAATTTTCATTCTGCGGTCACACGTTTACTGGTAATGTTACAACTTCTCATACCGGTAAATTGCCGGAACGAATTTACTGGTATTCTTGAAAGAAGGTCCTGTTCACACATGATCTCTTAAAGGAGAAGTCCACTTCCAAAACAAAGATTCACACATAATGTACTCACCCCCTTGTCATCCAAGATGTTCATGTCTTTCTTTCTTCAGTCATAAAAAAATTGTTTTTTGAGGAAAACATTTCAGCATTTTTCTCTATATAATGGACTAATATGGCGCCCCGATCCCAGCCGAGAAAGAAGGGTCTTATCTAGCGTAACAATCTGTTATTTTAATAAAGAATAATACAATTTATATACTTATAATGTCAAACGCTCCTCTTGTCTTACTCTGCCTGGACTGTTTTTGTTCCGGTTCATGACAGTTAGGGTATGTTGAAAAACTCCCTTCTCATGTTCTCCCTCAATTTCGAAATCATCTGATATCACTGTTTTACCTTTTTGTTAAGGGTGTTTGATCTTCTTTGCATGGTCATTTTGCAAAGACTGTGTCAATACTTCTGCAGTGATGTATGATTTTGAAATGATTTTTGAAGTTGAGGGAGAAAATACGATTGGAGTTTAAAGTATATTAAAGTATTAAAAAAGTATTTAAATTGTATTTTTTTTTTTTTAATGAAAATAACCAATCGTTTCACTAGATAAGACCCTTCTTCTTCGGCTGGGATCGTTTACAACCACATTTGGGATCATTTGAAGCCGCATTTAAACTGCATTTTGGAAGTTCAAAATCGGGGCACCATATCAGTCCATTATATGGAGAAAAATGCTGAAATGTTTTCCTCAAAAAAACATAATTTCTTTACGACTGAAGAAAGAAAGACATGAACATCTTGGATGACAAGGGGGTGAGTACATTATATGTGAATCTTTGTTTTAGGCAGAAATTGATTACTATAGTATATTCTTGTTAGATTTTGACCGTGTCCCGCATTTAGCACCTGCTCATATTATGTATTTTCTGTATTTAGTGACTTTAATTTAATTTTTATTTGGAATGCTTTGCATATTTTGACAGTGTCATCTGTACTGGGAACATTTCATATAGGCACTCCAAACACACAGAATGGTCTTTTCTATTATCTCCTTTCTTTCATTCCAAGGCAGAATCTGTAGCGTTTACTACAGCATATGGTGGCTGGATTCACGGCAGAGCTGCTGACTTTTACCCACTATGCATTGTGGCTTAATGTAACTGTCGCTTTTAAATCTGTGTTGTTCAGGCTAAAAGAACAGAGCTGTCCAGATGGTCACTGCAAGCGCTTGCACTCTAGTTTAAATATTTGGCTATCTCTGACGTCTTTGTCAAGCAGAGCGGAAGAGAGTTGACCCACAATAGTAATACAGCTCACAGCACCTCTGACCTCATTTAGTATCACTTAACATAATGACTTGTGTGTCTTCTCAGAAAATTTGGTGTGTATATTATATTATATTGGGTCAGTATTTGATCCCAGATCTCCCTACAATAAAATGTTCCCACACATCTTATATTTATGTAAATAACTACTTTGTAGACGTGCAGTTATGGAAATTACTGGAAAGCCCTACATGTTTTCTCATTATGATTTGACTTGGAATCTGTTTGACTAAGCTAGCTAGAAATTTGTGTCTAATCACACTTTTTGACCCAGAAACACAAATTAATCTGTACCGTGGCTGCCGCTCAAATCTCCAGCTTTTATTTTCTGACTAAACAAGCATGTGTTCGTCTGCTCTTTCTCTGTCTCTCTCTCTCTCAACCTCCTTTTCTTCGTACTGTGCTGGATTCATTTAAATGCCAATGAATCAATTTCATAAATTGCCTGTGTTTAATTTGATCTGCTGCCAGCTAGAGATTATGTTGGTTTTTAATCCAAAAAAAAAAAAAAAAGAGTAGACCAAGTGTGGTGTGGAAACTGCTACAGAGTTTGAGTAGGTATTAAAAAGACATTTATAGTGTCTCTCTCGCTCCTTCTCTCTCTCTCTCTCTCTCTCTCTCCATCTACGTAGATATCCAGGAGTTTTATGAAGTGACCCTGCTGAACTCTCAGAAGAGCTGTGAGCAGAAGCTGGTGGAGGTGAATCACATGGCTGAGCAGTGGGAACACACTGCCACCAACTCAACCTCTCCCACAGAGGGTCCGCAGCCAGCCTCCACACCGCCAGAGGTGAGACACACACACAAAAAAGTATGACAAATGTTTTAATTATCATTTTAAGAGGTCTTAAATTTGAAGATAGAAAGTTATGATACAGCCTAAAGTGATTGTTAAACTTCAAAAGGATATCATTTCATTACATAAATATGAGCGCTCATGTTTAAAGTCAAAAAGTGCTGCACAGTAAATTCTACAGGCTTGTGGTTTCAGTGCAGTTAACAATGAATGAATGCTGTGCACTGATACCAAGCAAGTGCATATGATCGACTGTTGATAAATTATGACGAAGTTTACTTTATGGTGTTTATATTGCAATAGGCTGTAGATGGTTGTAAGAGCACATTTTATCTCTCCCTCATCTTTTTGAATGAGCAGGCAGCAATAATAAAACATAGGCCACGCTCACTGCAAGTTTCAGGAGTCCCGTAAATTATCGTAAATGATCGTTGTTGTTTTTTTTTGTTAGTTTTTTTTAACTAACTTAAAACTTTTAGAAGCAGAGTAAAAATTTTAGGAGCACATTCTAGTCAATAATAATAATTAAAAAAAACATCTGATCAAAAATTTGCCTTCTTATTACGAGGTGATATTTGACTCCTTAAAGTGATTTGCGGGGGAATTTTGTTTTTACCTTTGTAATGGCATTTTTCTAACTTTATTAAAAGTATGTCATCTTATGTCAAATTTAAAAATATATATATTTTGTAAGCTTTTTAATTAAAACAACAGAATAATAAGAACAAGTACAATAAGAATATTTTACCAATCAAATGAAATCAGTATTAACAAAATTAATTTGTACTACAGAGGTGGCATAGAAAAACACATTTCATGTGTTTAATGAGGCTCAGAGGTGGCATTAGTGCAATAAAATTAATTCATGTTGAGATTAATGTTTTAAATATACAATTTTGAATACAGAAATATTTAAAATGAAAAATTACTTTAAAAATGAAACAATATCTGCCAGTAGGTGGCGGTAAGTCACTGATTTAATTACTGAATCATTCATTCATTTGATTTGTTCGAACAGCTGGTTCATTCAGGAATAAAGCAAGTGACTGTCTTTATGAATGGGAAATTGAATCATTGACTCACTAGATTAGTTTAAAAATGCACGTTCATTCACAAACTCCCTTAAAAATCATTCAAAGCTGTCACTCATCTTAGTTCATGCGATTTCACAAAGTTCCTTTATAATCAACGAAGCTCTCTACACTGCACAATGAATCTCTTATTTACACTCTCTCTACACTTTATGAAAGGATTCGTGAGATATGTCTGTGGTGTATTAATCAACGTTGCAAAAACGCGTAGAAACCTTTGAAGCTCACTTCAGCGGAAACACAAATATGCTGATCCGGTCAGTCGCACATGGTGCTCCTAAATATTTTTTCGTAGTCGCACGCAGTAGTTTTCAGTCACAAGTGCAACTGAATTGGTCGCGCTGTAGAGCCCTAGTCTTAGCTGTTTGGTATCTGACTTTTTTTTTTGGCTAAAGACTCTTTGTCTGTCAGTTTCAACTAAACTACCACTGATAAGCGTGCTGTGTTTTGTTTATGCTCGGGAGGCTGCTTTAGAGACTTTCCATGTCCTCGTATTTACAAGCGCTTTTAGGCATATTGTTTGGTCTTAGCTCATAAAACTAGGCACTTTATGGAGTTAATAAAGTGGTTTGTTGCAGATATGAGTTTTTTTTTAATTATTTTTTTTTTTTTAATTTGGGTGTTTTAGCGTTTTTTTTTTTTTTGTTTTTTTTTGTGCTTTTCCTTGTTTGTTGTTGTGCTTCTGGCAGCAAGTGTGAAAATGTGCTAAGGTTAAGACTTCTTTCATTGTTATTTTCTTGCATCTCAAATACAGATGAAGACACATTTCTGATGCATGTTTAAATATGTCATTAACAACTATTTGTTTAGTTCAGTTCTGTACACACTGCATAGAACTTCTGTAAATGCGGTTGTCACTACCTGTATTTTTTGGGGGTTAATGCGGTTGTCAAATGCGGTTTTTACTTCCGTATTTTAGTGAATTATGTGTGCACAGAATGCAAAATCTCCTTAACTTTGCCCCGATCGGGTGCTGTATATGTTTACTCATCTGTTTTCAGTGCAGCTAACCTCACATTGCTTCATGTCATCTTCCTACTCATTAAACTATGACAGGTGAGTTACTGCAAAGAGACAGTCATTGCGACACTGTAAAGTGATGAAACTATAATGCCATGTGGTTTTTAAAACCATTTTCAGAGGTTTAATGTATTATCTGCTCTGAAAAATGACATTTTTGACTAAAAAAACAGAAACCGGAAATGTAAAGCATTGTTCCAGTCGTGTGAGACTTGAGCGTCCATATTTCTGCATATATTTATTTGCATATATTGGTATTTTGGTTATACAATAAACTGTCTGGCGTTTAATTCAAAGTAAACTCGCATAACTTCTGTCTGAACTGCCCCGTCACAGGAAGGAAAGACTAAGAACATATGACTAAGAATTATATGTGTGTATATATTAGGGTGGCCATATTTTAGTTGTCAAAAAAGAGGGCCATATCTCATATCAAAACCTGAGATATGTCATTTCTACACCTAAACTACATATTTTACAGTCACCGTTATGCAGATTGGTCATAAACACAGCTTCCTACCACAGTGGCAATCCTTCACAAAACTTATATCTACCACAGTTTTATCATAGGTAGAATGCAAATTGTTTCAATACAAGCTTTTTTAGTAAAATGTAATTTTATGCAGTATTTCAAACCTTTAAGGAGAAAATCAACCCACTGCAAGAGTTTAAAATCAGCCCAATTCTGTGAAAAATTGCAGATTTGGCAACCCTACATCTATCCAAAGCAATTTAAATACTCTGCATATTGATAGCGACTCCCTGATGCGTGAAAATTCTATTCAATATAAGAATGTTTGCGGGAGTGGAATTAAGAGAACCGTCCCGTTCAAGGCTGTAATACAAAAAGGCACACAATGAATGGCGACTAGGCAAAAGACGAGGTCCAAAAAGAGGACATCTCCAGGGAAAAGAGGACATATGGTCACCCTAGTATGTATCTGAGGTGGTGCAATTCTATAAATTTGCTGTATATAAGCAACGTGATATATAGCATGTTTGTTCACAAGGACCATGCTCCATTCTGCCTCAGCGAACCCTGCCAGCCTAGGCGACTAACTGTATGTGTCTCTCACGTCAAAATAGGCTGTGTTCTGGCAGAGCTAAAAGTAATTTGATGGTTTATTTTGGGTCTTTCTGAAGTCTATAGCTTGTTGTGTAGGCCAGTTGAAGAGAGGACAGTCCCCTTGGGGGAGGTTTTATTTCTCAGCTTAGAGTCAGCTGACAAAAACTCTTCAGCCTCTCATAACTTCAGCTCTGCTCATTGCTGTTTTTGGAGACATAAAGTAGAGTACATCAAAATGACATACAGTACAGTGAAAATATAGAGCTTTAAAATTTCATCTTGAAAGTGTTTAATGTGAATGGTAAGAGTTCATATTGAAAGCTCTTTTTGATTGCTGAATTTAGCATCTTGACACATCTAATGAGACTTGTTGAGACCTCTTCTAAAACTCAACAAGACACATGTAAGATCCAGGTGTTTGAATTCTGCTTTTCAATGAATCTTGATGCTGTTCTTAAAGAAATTAAAGAAATCTCATTCCCATCATCTCGCGTGTGTTTGAGAGGCCTTGTCCATCATGTGCCATGATGACGTTGAGTGGAAAGGCCTGTGACAGTGTAATTAAAGGCAGTAAATGAAGTTGTAGATATCTGAAGAATACAAATGGCTCCACAGAGATGTATGGAGGCAGCTCTCTTTGTCTTCTCAGACGCTGGTGAATTCCGCAGCATTGCTCAGGACTGCTGACACATCAGCCCTCACAAAAGCATAAAACATGTCCGTCAAACACCTACTGCTAAAATGGTACAAGTGGTAGAAGAGACTTCGTGTGATTAATGAATTCAATTTTCTGAGAAAGTGAGATTATACCAGACTCAAAAGAACCTCAGGCGAGATTCTTGTTGCTCAGCGGACTGCATTTGAAAAATGCGGAGCACAAAGATTAAGATAAGCTTGATTTATGTTAAATAACTGGATAATTAAATGCAAAACTTAATCTCAAATAAGCTTTCCGTGTCGGAAAGGTGTCTTATATTGCCGGGTGTTTTTATTTATTGTGTAGTATTTGGTTGATACAGGTTGATAACTGTTTGTTTTATTGTACTATTGTACTACTTTTTTTGCGTCCAGCCACTAGGGGGACGCTGTCTCTGTGTGAGCTACGTCTCTTAATCCCAGTGTCTCATGGTCTCATAAGACAGAAGAACATCATGATGACATCAGAATCTTGAAATATGTAGATGTACTCACTGAGCATTTAAACTCTGATATATACGAATCAAGTTATTGCATAATCAAATTCACAAAAACCTATGCACTTACTTTGTTAATGCCATTGTTTGTCAGTTGTTATTGTCTTTCTTTTTTTATTAAGAAAGTAATGAATTTTAGTAAGGATGTTCAATTAATAAATACATTTTAATGTTACAAGGGAGATCTATTTTTAAAAAATAATTACTGTTCTTTTGAATTTCAATTAATCAAGGAATCCTGAAAAAAAAAATAAATAAATAAAAATAATGTAATGTTTCTTAAGCATCAAATCAGCATATTAAAAATATTTCTGAAGGATCATGTGACACTGAAGATGAGTAATAACTGCTGTAATGATGGCTTTGCCATCACAGAAGTAAATTACATTTTAAAATACGTTATGCTGGAAATAGCCATTTTAAAATGAATTATTATTTCATAATATTAATGTTTCATTGTGTTTAAACTGTTTTTTCAAGTTAAAAATAACTGGCCTCAAATATTGACACTCTGAGTGTCTATCATACACTTAGAGTGTAGTATGGTATTTAGATGAAAGGTTTTTGAAATGAATTTAAATTATTAATAATTACAAACATGCATCACGGTCCTCAGGAGAATAATCATTTATTTGGCTTGTATGTGTTTGAGTGTTTGTGCTGCTGTGGTTGTCTGTTATTGCACCATGTTATATAAGCCATGTGTTTGTGGATTTCAGACTGATGCGTCTGGCCTTCTCTCTCTTCAGCCTGCGTTATACATTATACATTATTTGTGGACAGAATTTCCAAGCAGCATTTCAGCTTAATTCTGTGACTTCAGATAAAAGGTGTTTAGACTCACAACATATAAAAGCAATATTGCACTCAAAATCATGCTGTTAGTCTGAATATCAGCCATGCTCTTGAATATCAACAGCTCATCTGTCTGATTGTTTAAGTTAATTTCAAGAATATCAATATTCTTCTTTCTATTTAAAACGCTGGAATGTACCAGACATCAGAGAGGGTGTTTTCATCTGAAAATGTGTGTTTTTGTCCTCAGCTGAGAGAAGAGAGTCACATGGAGCTGACAGTAAAGGAGCCTGCTGCAGGAAGCACCAATACAGAGGTGAGAAACACACAAACACACACATTCTGTTCAGTATTCTGACAGATGCAGATTGTCATATGACAGTGATTACACCAGCTTCGCATGAGTAATGCAGGCAGAGAGGTTTTTCCCTTCCCTCCTCCGGATGATATATATCCATTTGGAAGGACGCCTCAGACTGTCGATAAATGCTATATCGATTAAACAGTGGGAGGTTTTAAGATGAGTTTTTCATAACATAGCAGTCCATTATCAAATTCTGTTTGTCACATTGCTTGAGTATTTGTCACTATATTCTCAGGTACGGTTACTACTGCTGGGTCTACAGTACACATAATAATAATTTAAAACTGGATTATTTATATACTATTCAACTTTTTATATATTTGCATTAGTATCTGCGTTTTAGATGTTTTTGAATATTCCTATTAGGCTTTATTTCACTTTATTTCTGTATTAGTCTTTTTGGTTCTTCTATGATGGCTTTTTAGGGCCACGTTAATTTAATTTTTTTTTTTAATTAATTTTTTTTTTTTTTTAAATCTAAGATTACGGGATTAAAGGTCCCGTATTGTCAAAACTGAAATTTCCTGGCTTTTTTCATGATAACTGAGGTCTAGGGGCTATGTAACTACCATTTAAGTTTCAAAACGGTCAATCCACAGTGAAATGCACACAGCCTGCATAAAGTATCTTTACCTTTTCACAAGCCGCTGTTACTTCTGTAAAAATGTGACGTCCGAACTAGACAGTCACCGCGTTTAGTCACCACCCCAAGCACCAACCACCATCCCACCCACCTTTTGCTAAACCCACAGACAACATCGCGTCCTTTCCATTGCTGAGCAACAACACCACGAAAACAAGTTGAGAAAACGCTGTTCAGTCGATGGATGTCAGGAAATTACATCATTGTACAGGCTTCCGAATAACATTAATATAAGAAACCATTGGCACGTCAGCTTTAGCCTCTTTCACACAGCGATTCCGCAAAATACACAGATAATGTGTCCCATGATTTGTTTCAGAATTGTTTCATTTGGTTCATTCACACAGTGAATTTCCAGAATCTGTGCGTGTCCTGTAAAGACAGGTGACGTGTAATGCGACACATACGTTGGACTAAACTGAAACTAAACTGGCAAACGATCTGTGCTTCAGTGCGGTGAGGAACTCCCTGATCGCTGCTTCATACCAGTTTGCACATATTTTTTCGTCGTGAAGAGTTGCACAATAACGTGCATCATCACTACAACACAGCCTTTATGGCACTGGTTCTGCCTTTTGTTCACACAGCACTCGTTCCGAGACTGACCCCAGCAATGTTACTAGGTTCCCAATCCGGGATCGTTCCCGGAATCAATCTCGTGTTTGCATTCACACAGAAGGCACTCTGGCCACTTTCCGTCAATTTTCCGGAATCAACGTGCAGTGTGAAAGGGGCTTTGCTAAAGCAATAGTTACGTAGCTTACTGCATTCAGTGTTTGAAAAAAATAAAATAATAAATTACCATTCTGAAACATCCTGTTGAGCATTACCAAGCCACAGCAGGCTACAGCATACATGACACTAGTTACCTGTGGTTGGCCTGGCCGTAGGTCACTCAAAAATCAACAGGCCAATCAGAAGAGAGGCTCATGAATGTTAATTAGAATTGACCTGTTCTTGACAGAGCTCCTAAGAGAGGAGCTGTAAAAATATACTGAGATGGTTTTTGGCACTTATACCGCAAATATATATTCTTAAGGACATCAACAGCTAAAATAAACCTCCAGAGAGATGTGCAATATGTGACCTTTAAAGTAGTAATTTTTCAAAAATAAAGTTAAAATATCATGAGAATAAAGCCAAATACTATGAGAATAAAGTCAAAATATTTTGAGAATAAACTCTGAGAATAATATTGAAATGTTTTGAGAATTTAAATTGTAGAAATTAAAGTTACATTATTTTGAGAGTGTAGCCTATATTGTGCGTGCAAATTGCCCGGATTGAAAGCACTGGGAGAAGTTGCAGGCCACCGGAATTTATTTGAATATTGTGCGTAAGAGTCAGATATAAGGACTCGCAGAAACGGCTTAATATCAAAAATGTATTTATTCACAGATTTAACAGGAACAACTTCTGGGGGCACCTTAGCTCTACGAATATATATATATATATATATATATATATATATATATATATGGGATTATTAGCAGATATCATACCATGTGTTATACTCGCTGGGACGGTATGCTTGGAAATAATACTGTCTTCAATTGCATTTGTTATTTGTAGTGCACCAGCCCCCTAGTAATAGCATTAAGCTTTGTGCTTTTGGTATTTTTAATATAAAACAAAGTCTCAGCTTTCAAAATGGATTTTATAACGAAATACAAACAGCGTGTTTTAAAATGATG
>JAHKKF010532078.1:0-20589 GCA_019740295.1 Labeo calbasu
CAATCAGCACGCTGAATGATGGGGAATGTAGTCCGGGGTGTAGTGCAACAGTCTGTGTGTGATGATAAGGTGAGAGCGACATCTGGTGGTGAGCGGTCAACACCGACCAGATTCGTAACAACTACCCGTTTAACCAAAATAACATTTATAAAAAGTTAACACCTGATTTACCTAAGACATTCATAGAGATCTTTCATCAGGCTCTTATTGTATTTTATTTTACTTAAATTAAAACAATGAATTAAAACTACTGAATGAAAAACAGTCTATCCTAAACATATGTAACCTACAGTATGAAAACAACCTCTATAAAACGGACATATATTCTCCAATATTTAAGAGAAGTATAATAATAATAACATTTGTAATAAACACATTTATGTCAAATCACCATGTTGATACCTGCAAGCTAGATTACTATAAAGCTTCAATGTTAGGGTTAGAGTATAGTGATTTATTTTATGTATGACTTAAAAAAAAGCAGACTGAGGAACATATACCAAAACAAAACCTCCCATGTTTATAGCATGTGGCTGTCAGTTGGTATTTGTGTTTGGCATGTGATCTGTTGTCTATGGTAACACCACCCCTCTTGTTACCTGATTATTTTGTTAGGGTTTACACCTGTTTTAGATCATTAGTCACACTACATTCCCCTCTTGTTTTCTATCCTGTGTCAGATTGAATCTGCTCTGCTGAGTTAACCTGGCTTTTGTCTCTGTTGATTGTGATCTTGTTTCTGCTGTGATCACGTCACTTGTTTTTGAGCTCCTGCCTTTTAGTTTAGTTTACTGTATTCAAATGTAAGTGCCCTGCAAAGTGGACATCACCATAGATTCTGCTTCTGAGTATAAGTACCCTGAGTAAGTGTGTTAAGCTTTATGCTAAGTTCACACTACTGGATTTTAACCCACTACAGTATTTTAACCCTGATTTAAAGCTTGACTTCCAAGTTAGCCCACTCACCGACAAGTTTGGCTGTGATCGTGGGGCAAATCGGCTAATCTTCAACATTTTTGCCATGCATGTGGCCTTGGTCTCTCCCAATAATAAGATTCCGCTAGTTTATTCAGACATGTCACAGTTTTTATGTCAGTCTATAGGTTACTACCTTGGCATTCAACAATTTAAACGCACACCTTCCAGCCAAGTGAAAAATTGAGTATTCAGACAGGCAGTGATATTAATAGAAATATACATTAAAAAATCTAAATAAAGTTAATATATTAAAGTAAGGTTTGACTCTAAACAGCATTAACAGCCCACTGGTTTTATTTGAACATAATACGTTTGTATCCACATCTGAACAACTGTAAAAAAGAAACCCATGAACACGTGTTAGATATAGTAGAAGCTTTTTAAATGGCTAATCTGATAGATTGTTCTTTTAATTACAGTCACCATACACATATGCATTATTACAGACCAATATAAAGGATATAGTCAACATTTAAAGTGGATTAAAAAGGTTCATCAAAGAATTGGTATTGTTTTAATTTTAGGACAACTTTGATGAAAAGTTTTAATCTACTTCAAATGTTGACTACTGTGTATATATATAGAATATATATTTAAAAGGTAAGGATGCTGGCTATTTTAGGTTGTTCAGAGTTTCAGCGATAAAAGAGAAGCACAGCTGCGTCGATCATCTCTTTGGAAACACTCCATCCTATATTAGTACCATATCCTTCCCAGTCGAAGCCCGCAAAGTCCCCACACTGTCTAGGGGCAGCCTCAGGAAAGTGTCCACCTCCACCAATACAGAACTGCAACAACATGAGTACATTACTATCAACAAAACATACATATGCTCTTAATTTATTAACATTGTTAATGTATTACTATAAATGCATTATGTAGTGATTAACAGCATGTCACAAATGCTGTCCACTGACATTGATTCATATATTCCAAAATATTATTTTAACTCACATGTTCAGTGTGACAGCCGGTTGGTTTGACACCTGAACAAAGAGCCGAGGCCGCTCTTTCATTATTAAAGACTCTGAATGTGATGAATCCAGGCGTTAATATTGCTAGAAAAATGGCAGAGAATATTTTATTGTTGATGATCTGTCATGGTAGGTCCATGCACACATGACATGGCTTTCATTCATTAAATTTGATTGGATCTGAACAATCATGATGCCTTGTAAACTGTACACTGTCACTGTCAGTTGATCTAGCTACTTTCTTTAAAAATATTTGAAAGTGGCTGGCCATACCTCTTGAATTGGGACCATACAGATTTTTGTTAATATCCATATTTCCAGTGTCATACACTATTGGAATAGCAGGTCCATTATCAGTGAGGCATGCCCCGGCTCCAAACCTCACTGGGAATTTCTGGGAAAATGAAGATAAAAATTCAGTGTTTTTGTAATTTCACAAATATTTAGTCTTTTTAAATGTTTCTAACTCACAACAAGTATCAAAGTTAATCTGACCTTGAATAAATTGAAAAGGTTTCCTCCATAAAGTTTTAAGAAGTGATTTTCAGTGTGGTATCGCAGGACGGAGGTAGCGGACCACTGTTCCAACTCATTATTGTTAGGAACATGCCACACAGACACATCTTGTGCTGCAATATCATAGTATCCAGGATTCTGTGACAGAAAGGAAACAGTCTGTCATTTCAGATTCTACATAAACATCTTTTGATTGTCAGTCTAGTCTCTTAGTATCCTTTATGTTGCTCCTATTAAATTCGGGTTGTAAAACCATGAATGTAATAAAAATACCTTATAATCATCGCTTGTAGAGGCCTCTGCTGTTCCGAATGTGACTGTGTTTGCCCATGTCCCGTCACCATCAGGCCGGTTTGGGTCGCTGCCCTGCTGACTAGACCAGCGATCACCAACAGTACACCTTCCATTTATGTAGTTTTCATGAACACTGGCAACCAGCGTCCAGCCGCCGCCCGCAGTGGTCATATCACAGAACGTCTGGTAAAGGACTCCTCTTGATGAGTTCAGATAGTACAGGCCATCTGCATAAACAGAAGCATTCCTGAGTCACTTCAACACAGTTGTTGCTTTAGATCAAATATTAACATAAAATAAGCGTACCGTCATAAACCTGATACTTTTCGTGCAGTTCCTTGCAGCTTCGAGCAGCATATTTAATTCTGCCCTGAAGTACTGCATCCTCAAGATTGRCCTTGGTATCACCGGTTTTGATATATGRTACGTCTTGTTGATCCACTACAATGCGGGACATAAATAAACATATTGTGATAAAAATGTAATTTTCAGTGTCTTAAAATAAATGATTACATTTATTACTTACAAATGATCACACTTGCAGCCTCACAGAGCCATAAATTCAGTGAGAGGCTGAAAAGGATCCCTAAAAACACTGGTGTAAGAAACATAGTCTGCAAACAAAAGAAGAAAATTATTCACAATTACATTCAACACTGCAAAGATGAAATTAATGTTATTGGTTCCATGTTTCTGTGAAAGACCGTTTACTAAAAGCATACTCTATATACTACTTATATGTTTAAATTTCATTTGTATGGTACTAGAATTCTTACGTTTCCTTCTTGTCTTGTGTTTCTCTCCTGTTGGCGAGTTGGTGAGCACTGTCAAGGTTTTTGGGTTCTGGCTGAGTCTAAAGTTCAGCATACTCAGGATACTTATACTTACTCGGGAGCGGAACAAGGAAAATGAAGAATAGGCTATCTGAGCAATAGCGGAACATGGAATGTGAAAAATGAAAGTGCATTTGGCTCCGGTTTGTGGAATAGGGTAGTATTTCGGGGTTTTTTGCTTCGGTAACCTTTACTTTATTTTCCTCATTCCACTTAGTCTCATTCGGCCCCGGCAAATCCAGCCCATTTGGTCCACATTCCTGATATTGAATGTTTTGGTTGGGTCAAAGCCTTAAATTGGAGTAACGACATTCATAAATAATATAGGTCTGAAACGAATAACAATAGATATTACTGAATATACTGCAGATGCTGTTAACACTGCAGTTTGTTGTACAGAAACAAACATTTGACAATAAAGCACTAATTTTATTCTAGGATGCTACAAATTGATGTTTTGAAGAATGTTTGTAACAAAACCATTTTGGTTACCACTGACTTCTATTGCATAGACAAAAAAAATACAGACATTTCTCATTTTTTTAATGTTCGACAAATGAAAGACAGTAACACAGGGTTAAAATTACCCCTTCAACAAAAATAACATTTGTGAAAAGTTAACACCCAATTTACCTAGGACATTGATTGATCTTTCATCAGGCTGTTATTGAATTAACATTTTACTTACACTAAATTAAAGCTATGAATTTAAATACAGAATAAGAAACAGGCTATCCTAAACATATGTAAATTACAGTACAAAACCTATAACATTTATAATAAACACATTCATGCCAGATCACCATATTTCAATGTTGATAACTGCAAGGTAAATTACTTTAAAACTTGTTTTGCCAGTATTTATGGAATGATGTTAGGATTAGAGTATATTGTGAATTTATTTACTCCAATTAAAGGCCTTGAGCCAACCAAAACATTCAATGTGGAGAACGTGGACTGGATGAACTGGATTTGTCCATGGCCGAATGAGACTAAGAGGAATGAGGAACATAAAGTATAGTCAAAAACAACAGTAACAACAACAAAAACAAATACTACCTGTCAAACCACCTGTCTGATCTGGGTTTGTTCATGTTGTGTTTTTTGTTTTTCAGGAGCACATGGCTGTCAGTTGTTACTTGTGTTTGCCATGTGCTCTGTTGTCTATTGTTACCCCGCCCAAGAGGAAAAACAGTAACGGTACTGTAAACAGTACCTGAAAACCATACTTGAGTAAAAAAACAGATAGCTTAGCTTACAGTGAAAATTACTCCACTACACTTTACAGGTCACCAATTCCAAAACAACTTTTGTTAAGTATTTTACTTATGCTCTGAGATGCAAGAGACATGCCAGTGAACTATAACGTTGTGGAGAAGCTGGGGAAAACAGGCAGAGGCAAGGACCTATGTGCAGGTATTAAAGGGAAAACCTAGAACAAACAATAAGCCAAAAATTAAAGGGAACAAAGCACACAATGGTGGGCACATAGACAACTATTACATTCAACAACTCACAAGGAACTAAAGAAACACTAGGGCTGTATATACAAAGGCACTTACACACTATCACACTTGCAGCCTCACAGAACCATAAATGGAAAAAGGATCCCTAAAAACACTGGTGTAAGAAACATAGTCTGCAAACAAAAGAAGAAAAGTTCTTCACAATTACACTCAACACTTCAAAGCTAAAATTAATGCTGTTGGTTTCATGTTTCTGTTAAAAACAGCTTACTGAAAGTATAGGGTAAAACAGGCCTAAAGGCACATCTTTAAAATTTCATTTGTATGGTACAAGAACGCTTATGTTTTCTACTTGTCTTGTGTTTCGCTTCTGTTGGTGAGTTGGCGAGCTTTGTCAAGATTTTCAGCTTCTGTCTGAGTCTAATTTTCAGCATACCTATACTCAGGATACTTACACTTACTCAGGGACAGAACATGGAAAATGAAGAATCTGAGCAATAGCGTAACATGGAATGTGAAAAATTAGACTGTGTTTGGCTCCGGTTTGTGGAGGGCTTTGGTAGCCTATACTTTATGTTCCTCATTCCACATCGTCTCATTTGGCCCCAGACAAATCCAATCCATCTGGTCCACATTCCCCACACTGAATGTTTTTTGGGTCAAAGCCTTAAATTGGAGTAACAACATTCATAAATAACATTGGTCTGAAACTAAAAACAGTAGATGTTTTTGAATATACTGCACATGCAGTTAACAATGGTAATATTGCATTTTGTCATACATTTGACAGTTAGGCCCTGATTTTATTCTAGGATGCTACAAATTGATGTTCTGAAGAACATTTGTAACAAAACCATTTTGGTTACCATTGACTTCTACTGCATGAAAAAAAAAACAAAGACATTTCTCTATTTTTTATTTCAACAAAAATACCATTTGTGAAAAGCTAACATCTGTTTTATCTAAGACATCAGGCTCTTACTAAATTAACATTTTATTTAAATTAAATTAAAACTATAAACTGTAAACTACATGAAAACAACCTCTATAAAAGTGACATATGTTCCCTAATATTTAATAGAAGTATAATAACATTTGTAATAAACACATATTTCAACAATGTTGATAACTGCAAGGCAATTTATAAAGCTTGTTTTGCCAGTATTTATGGCATGATTTTAGGGTAAGAGTATAGAAATCTGTTGTTATTGGTTCTGTCCTATTATTATTTAATCTAATTCTGTGTAGCAAGTCAGCCCCAGGCCCACATTCAAAAACATTTGTAATGTAGGCTCCAAAGCTCTTTATTGTTGTCTTTTCTGAGGTAAATAACATTACATGACTATTCACAAGTTGTTATACTGATGGTATAAATGCTTGGAAATAACATTTAATGTTTTCAAGTCTATTCATTATTTAAAACGCGTCAGCCACTCAATAATCTCAATAAGCGTTTTTCGTTATTTATATAACAAATTGTAGCCTTTAAATTCTGTCAGTTTTATCACGAAATACAAACAATAAATGTGTTTTTTCCCTCTTTAGTGTGGTGTGAGATTGCTGTATTCATCTCAGTTCAAGCGGCATGCGAATAAATTAGATCTATGGCTGGAACTGAAGTCTGCAGGTAGGTAGATCTCCAGGAACAGGATTGGGCACCAATAGGTAGTTGAACAAATGCAAAGTTACAGGATTAGTTTCGACCTGACCAAGCCAAACCACACTAATCTGGCTTTGTTGTTACTATGATGCTCATCATCAACTTTCTTTGTCAAGTCAGGCTTTGATTCTAAATTTTTGGAGCGCATGCACATGAATGTGTGACATCACTAGCGAACAGCCAATCACTGGCCATGGTTAAAGGTTAAAGGTTTTACTGAAAGTAAAGAGGCTGAAGAATATGATAAATTTAAATGCATTTGCAATGAAAAAAGTACTTCTTCATTAAAAAGAACAAATAAAACACATTATCTTGCTCTATCAGTGCAGTCACAAGTGAAACTTGTTAAGTTAGTTTATATAGTTGAAAATATACAGCAACAGAGGCTTGAACATGTAAGATCATATGTAGTCATTTTAAAGTGTTATCTATTGATTCTACAGCTGATTTACATTACATACGATCTGTATATATTAACTTTCATTTAAAATAAAATGGTTTATAATAACTGTTAAACTAATATTGCTTGTGTGTAATGGAATAATAAAAATATAAATCATATAATTATATAAATCATGTAAAATAACCATCATTAATTATCATTAAACTCAGACATTTTTTTTGTACTTGTGACCTTTAATTTGGAGCAAGAGAAGCTGGGGGAGTGACTTTTTTGCGTCACTTTGCTCACATCTGACTGGTCCAATTTCAGTTTGAGATCTCTAAACCAGAACATAACCTGCCCTGGAGCAGGTTAGCCATGGAGTGTAATCTACTGTGGCAATGAACACAGCTAAAAGCCAAGCCACTTTCATGGTACCTAAAACCCAGGATTGATGCAAACTAAACTGAAACTTACCTGGCTAGCCAGCTAATCTGGCTTCATGGCATAGGGACGTGGTCTACAGCATGTGGCTGTCAGTTGGTATTTGTGTTAGGCATGTGCTCTGTTGTCTATTGTTACCCTGCCCCTCTTGTCCCTGATTATCTTGTTAGGGTTTACACCTGTTTTAGATCATTAGTCACCCGTTATATTCCCCTCTTGTTTTCTATCCTGTGCCAGATTGAATCTCTGCTCTATTGAGTTAACCTGGCTTTGAGTGTGATCTTGTTTCTGCTGTTGTTAAGTCTAGTCTTGCATAGTTTCCTTCCATTTACAATGGATCCGGAAAGCATTTACAGCACTTCACTTTTTCCACATTTTGTAAATATTGTTGTGTTAAATTGTTTTCCTCCAAATTCTACAAACAATACCCCATAATGACAATGTGAAAGGAGTTTGTTTGAAATCTTTGCAAATTATTAAAAATAAAAAACGGAAAAAAAACACATGTACAAAAGTCAAAAGTATTCAAAGCCTTTGCCACGACACTCAAAATTGAGCTCAGGTGTATCCTGTTTCCACTGATCATCTTTTAGATGTTTCTACAACTTGATTGGAGTCCACCTGTGGTAAATTCAGTTGACTGGACATTTGGAAAGGCACACACCTGTCTGTATAAGGTCCCACAGTTAACAGTGCATGCATCAGAAAAAGTCCAAGAAATTGTCTGTAGATCTCCGAGACAGGATTGTTTTGAGGCACAGATCTGGGGAAGGGTACAGAAAAAATTCTGCAGCATTGAAGGTCCCAGCGAGCACAGTGGCCTCCATCAACTGTAAATGGAAGAAGTTTGAAACAACCAGGACTCTTCCTAGAGCTGGCCTCCTGGCCAAACTGAGCGACTAATTGAGAAGGGTCTTGTCTTGGTGACCACGAACCTGATGGTCACTCTAGTTGAGCTCCATGATCATATGTGGAGATAGGAGAAACCTACAGAGGGACAAACATCACTAAAAAAACACTCCAATCTGGGCTGTGTTTCCCGAAACCTTCTTAACGCTACGTCATTCTTAAGCTGTACCTAATCCTTAATACGTGTTTCCCGAAGCGTTCTTAGTTAAGTTTACCTTCTGTAAGTCATACCTTCATAAGGTTGGTCTGGACCGCTCTTGTGATAAGCTATGCCTTATCACTTTGACACTTTACATCTCAGTCTATACAAATATAATCCTTAAGTTGTAATGCACCCAGTGTTGAATTAGGCCAACTAAAGTGTTTTAATGCAAAATAATAATAATAATTGTCACATTACACTGATGGCCATTAGTTTTTTTTATTTGGCTACATTATCCAAAGGCACATCACCTGGCAAACCATTAGGCAGTAAAGGCTTATTTAAAGGGAATGACTGTAGTGGGAAGTTTGGTCAAACTATGGCAGCGATACAGGGAATAGCTGTGCAAACTCAAAGGTGGAGCCATAGTGTATATGTGAACTAAAACTTTAATCTCTTGGCTACCATGTTAGAAGCTGCAATTCCAAAAAAAAAAAATTGCCACCGCAGTAAATTCAGCATGCTTTTAGATTTTGTTGGTCCAATTTTTTCTGAGACAAACTCGACAGAGCTACTGTACCCCCTCAGTCCCAAAGTTCAGCTGCTGGCAGCTCTCCTCTCTATCTCGCTTTCTCTCTCTCTCTCTCGATTTTCTCTGCATAGTAGCTGTTGATTTTTTGTTTCATGTGTTGCGCTTTTGTTGAGTAGCATCCAACATCAGAAATTAGAGATTTACATCAAAAATGTGATGCAGCTCCTGGTTGTGGAGTAAATGAAGATGCTACGAAAAATATATTATGATAATACAAATGACCCTTTTAAAAAACAGTTAAGGCATAGTACTGCTAGTTAATGATACACATGTTTGGGCATGAGATTGCTGGCTCGAAATTACATGAAATGTTTAGAGTCCTGAAAAATGCAATTTCAACTAATTCTGAAGTGCTTCTTGTTGGAAAGCACTCTTATCAGAATGTTTGCTGTTTTCTTAGTTTCTTCCCTGATGTGATGCATGTTGCAAAGAGAAAGTAAAAGTTTCATGCCTCTAAGAACTGTCATGACAGAAATCATTGTTATCCCTACAACTGATTCCTCCTATTTTACCACCATGACACTACCCTTGACTCAAGTATACTTCATTTTTCACATTTCACCTTCTGTATACGCTCAGATAGCCTGTACTTCATTTTCATTGTTCTGCTCCTAAGTATAAGTATAATGTAAGTATGTTGAGCTTTATACCAAGTTCACACTACAGGGTCGTTGACAGATTGGGCTGTGATCGCGGGCAAATCAGATTAGCGCTCCGCAATCTTTCCGTTTGAACTATATCCAACTATGCATCATAGGGGCTTGCTGACGTCAAACAAATATCTAGCATGTTAAATATCTGGATCCTGTTGGCCAACTCGTCATTTTGTGATGTCAGGTGTCACGATGAGCGACAGTATGCACTTTGCTGCGTTCACACTAGCAGTGGCTGGCGACGAGGTTGCTAGTGGGCGTTCTTACTATTGGTTGCCTTGACAGCGAATCAGATTTCTTGCCGCTAAATACAAACATTTTGGAGGCAAAAGACTAAATTTAATATAACTTAAATCTGTACATACAAACAAAAACGAATGAGAAGCAGAGCCTACTTTTTTCCATTGAGTATGTTTATCTATGGCTGAGAGGAGAATGATCACATGAGCTCTACCGTCTTCTTTCCTATTGGCTGTCGCTCCCGAAAGTCGCTCTTCATTTGCATAAAGTTGAGGGATTCTGAATTTTGTCGCGTCGTGGGACACGCCCCATCCGGTCGCCAACGGTTGCTGTAGCTCGAAGTCGCTCTTGTCGCCGAAAATCGCCGGCTCTCCATAGAAATGAATGGGATCATGTAAGATATTACATGTATGGGAAAGGTTACTTTGGAAAAGTAACAGGTTACAGATTACAAGTTGCCCTATTTAAAATGTAATAAGTGGTGTAACTTTTTAATTACTTTATTAAAATAATGTAACTTGTTACATTTGATTACATTTTGATTACTTTTCTAAATTTCTAATATTTTCAACTGTTAATCATTTTGAAACATATAAACCAGGCAGAGTTGACCTTACAGTAGCACTCTGTAACACACTGATTTTTGTCAAGCTTTCAAAATCTTTCATCACTTGAATTAAAATTATAATAAGTAAGGGATAATATATTATCATTTTATAATGTATATCTTGGATGTACATTATCCAACTTATTACACAGACGCTTGCCACAAAAGTAAATAATTAAACACAAAACACAGATCTGAGTTAAAATATTTTGAACACAAAGCTTCCATGAAGAAATCAGTTGCTAGCAAGCGGCAAGCTCAAACTAAACAGACATTTAAGGGATACGGTGCACTCATACCACTTTTATTACACAACATTCTACCACATAAATAATTAAGTACTAGTACCTACAGTACTATTTTGTAAGTTATCTTATAATCCATTACAGTGTACAAAACAACATGGCAGCAGCTGCGTTTATATAAAGCAAGAGAGCAAATCCACGATACCAGGATGACAGAATTAAGAAATTGTACACATAATATTGAATTGAGTTTTAATATTTTATTCGCTAACCAAATGAAAAGCTTCCACCAAGAAAAACTAGCATTTAATTACATTTACTTTGTAATTAAATTACATAATTCCGTTACATGCGACATACTCCCCGACACTGGATATTACATCTTTCCAATATCCAGTGTCGGGGAGTACGTTACATGTACATTTTAAGTATTATTAGCTCCATTAACAATTTTGCCAGCCCTTCACAGGTTGGCAAAAAAAAAAAAAGTGTAGGCATAACATTGTAGTACACAGTGAAAGAGACCAGATGCCACAGTCCTGTCACCTTCATTGGTCTTATTCTTAGTTTGGTGACAGGATCCTGACACTCATGTGGCCTGGCAAAATTGTTAATGGTTTTCCTTATTAATGGTTACTTCTAGTTGCCAGTCTGACAACACATGTCCCTGTTTTTATGTCCAAACACTCAATAGATTAGTACTTGGGCATTAAGCGGTTTAAATGCACACCTTCCAGCCAATCAGAAAAAAGTGTTCAGACAGACCATGGCACAAATAGAAATACACATATTGAAATAATAAAATAAATAGGTAAAAAAAAAAAGTTAATATATAAGGTTTGACTCCACACAGAATCGACAATGCACTGCTTTTATTTGAACATAATATATTTGTATACAATTATGAACAGATGTAAAAAGAAACCCAAGAACTGACAGGTGTTATATATGAACTTGCAGAAGCTTAATAAATGGCTTAATAAATATGATAGGTTGTCCTTTCAGTTACAATCACCATACACACAAGAATGTGTAGATTACAGACCAATATAAAGGATATATATATATATAGTAAAGAAATACATTTGATCAAATAATTGTGTATATAACATTCGAATGTTGATCAGTATGGAAAGGAAGGAAGCTGACTGATCAGAGTTTCAGCGATAAAAGAGAAGCACAGCTGCTTCGGTCATCTCTTTGGAAGCACTCCATCCTGCATTAGTACCATAGCCATCCCAATCGAAGCTTGTAAAGTCCCCACACTGTCTAGGGGCAGCCTCAGGAAAGTGTCCACCTCCACCAATACAGAACTGCAACAACATGAGTACATTACTAACAACAAAACATACATATGCTCTTAATTTATTAACACTGTTAATGTATTACTATAAGTGCATTATGTAGTGATTAACAGCATGTCACAAATGCTGTCTATTGACATTAATTTATATAATCCAAAATATTATTTTAACTCACATGTTCAGTGTGACAGCCGGTTGGTTTGACACCTGAACAAAGAGCCATGGCCGCTCTTTCAGTATTGAAAACTCTGAATGCGATGAATCCAGGTGTAAATATTGCTAGAAAAAATGCAACGAATATATCTCAGATGATGTTCATGGTAGGTTCATGCACACATGACATGGCTTTCATTCATTTAAGTGATTGGATCTCAACAATGATGCCTTGTAAATTTGACACCATCACTGAATAAAACAGATTTCCTGACTGTCAAGTGATATAGCTACTTTACAAAATATTTGAAAAATACTGGCTCATGTTTTGCCATACTTCTTGAATAGGGACCATACAGATTTTTGTTGAAATCCACATTTCCAGTGTCATACACTATTGGAATAGCAGGTCCATTATCAGTGAGGCATGCCCCGACTCCAAACCTCACAGGGAATTTCTGGGACAATTATAAAAAAGATTTTAAAAATTTAGTATTTTCGTAATTTCACAAAATCGTAATTTTAGACTGTATTTTTGCAAAAGTTTCAAACTTAAAACTGGTATTGAAGTGCATCGGACCTTGAATAAATTGAAAAGATTTCCTCCATACAGGGTTAAGAAGTGATTTTCAGTGTGGTATCGCAGGAGGGAGGTAGCGGACCACTGTTCCAACTCATTATTATTAGGAACATGCCATCATGTGCTGCAATATCATAGTATCCAGGATTCTGTGACAGAAAGGAAACAGATTGTCATTTCAAATTCTACATAAACATCTTTTGATTGTCAGTATAGTCTCTTAGTATCCTTTATGTTGCTCCTATTTAACTAGGGTTGTAAAACCATGAATGTAATAAAAAATACCTTATAATCATCGCTTGTAGAGGCCTCTGCTGTTCCGAATGTGACTGTGTTTGCCCATGTCCCATCACCATCAGGCCGGTTTGGGTCGCTGCCCTGCTGACTAGACCAGCGATCACCAACAGTACACTTTCCATACAAGTAGTTTTCATGAACACTGGCAACCAGTGTCCAGCCGCCGCCCGCAGTGGTCATATCACAGAACGTCTGGTAAAGGACTCCTCTTGATGAGTTCAGATAGTACAGGCCATCTGCATGAACAGAAGCATTCCTGAGTCACTTCAACGCAGKTGTTGCTTTAGATCAAATATTAACATAAAATAAGCGTACCGTCATAAACCTGATACTTTTCATGCAGTTCCTTGCAACTTYGAGCAGCATATTTAATTCTGCCCTGAAGTACTGCATCCTCAAGATTGACCTTGGTATCACCGGTTTTGATATATGGTATATCTTGCTGATCCACTACAATGTGAGACATAAAGACTTTGTGTAATATATGTAATATATATAAAAATGTGATTTTAAAATACATTCAATTTCAATCCAAATAAATGATTACATTTATTACTTACAAACTATGACACTTGCAGCCTCACAGAGCCATAAATTCAGTGAGAGACTGAAAAAGATCCCTAAAAACACTGGTGTAAGAAACATAATCTGCACACAAAAGGAGAAAAGTTTTTTACAATTACACTCAACACTGCAAAGATGAAACTAATGTTATTCATTCCATGTTTCTGTCTACTAAAAGCATACATATTTATTTATTTATACTATACTATATTTTACAATTTTATTTGTATGGTAAAAGAACTCTTACGTTTGTTTATTGTGTTTCCTCGAGTTGGCGAGCACTGTTGAGGCTTTTGGCTTCTGACCGAGTCAGAGAATAAAGCTCAGGCATACTTACTCAGGATACTTATACTTGGGAGTGGAATGAGGAAAATGAAGGATAGGGTATCTTAGCATAAGCGGAATGTGGAAAAATAAGTATAATTGATCTAAAGCCAAAAGTGTGTTTGGCTTCGGCTTACAGAAAAGGGTAGTATTTCAGTGTTTTTACTCATCTTATACATTGTCCGTGTTCCGCGTTGTCCCATTCGGCCGTGGAAATATACAGTGCATCCGGCACATCCCTCTGTGAATGTTTGTTGTTGTTGTTGTTGTTGTTGTTGTTTTTCGAGGTTAAAGCCTTAAACTGGAGTAAATACATTTATGTATATAAAACAGAACAAAAACTTATAACAACAGATATGACTGAATATACTGCAAATGCAGTTCACAATGTTAATTTGCACATTTGACAATAAAGCACTGATTTTGAGCTAGGATGCAAAAGAGTAAATTTACAGCTATTAAAAGAATCATACTCATGTAGTTCCAAACCTGAATGGGTTTCTTTCCTCTGCCGAAAACAAAAAACAAAAAAACTGATGTTTTGAAAAATGTTTGTTGAAACCATTTTGTTTACCATTAACTTCTACTGTATGGACAAAAAGCACTTTTTTGTTTGGTTTTGTTGTAGTTATTGCTGTTCCACAGAAGAACAACATGAGGGTTAATAAATTATGACTGAATTTTCATTTTTGGATGAACTTTTGTTCTTTTGTTTGTAACTGTTTCTTACATCAGTGTTTTTAGGGATCCTTTTCAGTCTCTGACTGAATTTATGGTTATGTGAGGCTGCAAGTGTGATCATTTGCAAGTAATAAATGTAAGAATTAGTTTGGACTAAATTTATTTTAAAACATTGAAAATTACATTTTTATCACAATATGTTCTTTCATGTCTCACATTGTAGTGGATCAACAAGTATCACCATATATCAAAACCGGAGATACCAAGGCCAGTCTTTAGGATGCAGTACTTCAGGGTATATTTATTCAGTATATTTAGTCATATCTGTTGTTGTAAGTTTTGGTTCTATATTTAGTTCTGTTTCACCTGTTAGGTTGTTTTTTGCAGTGTTGGGAGGTTTTTGTGTTACCCACACACCCTCCTACTCCCTCCGACCAAACAATCCAGTGCAGGGTCACTAAAACCAGCTGTTGGCTTTTTGGATCCTCTTTAGGAAAAAGTGGTTCTCAGAGCCACCTAATTGGTGCATTTCTTCAATGAAATAAAAGTTTGTATACATTTTATTTAATCTATAAATTGTTTACTATCCTGTAAATGATTTTATTTTACACAGTGCAACATACAGGGAAAGTCAGCTGAATGCGTCAGCAATGGTCATTTTGCATGATGGAAACACCTCTAGTCTTGCATAACCTGAACTGATTTTATAATACCAAAGTTAATTTATTTTTATGTTAAAATACGTTCTCTAATCTCAGTACTGTTTGTCTATGAGCAAGTTGGAGAGTGCTCACTATAGAGCCCATGGAGCTTCACGTCCAGGGAGGGGGAGCTAGACACCCAATCACACTCTAACCATATCAATTACCCCATTACTAAACATAACTCCACCTATTAGATTCAGGGCGAGCTGGATGTCATATGACAGGGTGCTCGCAGCAGAGCCAAATGGGAGGAGCTGGAGCTCTGGCTCCCCCTCGCTGGATGTAATGATAGAGTTAGATGCCCCAACCACACCCTAACCCTACTCCTTACCCTATCGCTAAACATAACTCTACCCTAATAATTCCACAGAGGGGGAGCGGGAGGTCATTTGGCTCTGCAGTGAGCACTATTTTCCCCATCGCCAGCTCAGATTTCAGCAACACACTGGCACAAGAATCAGCACTATTTTGGTAAAAAGGGATAACAGAGAATGGTTGAATACACCTGAATTAAAATGTTACTTTTAAATGTTACATCTTTTTATTTCTTAAATGTATGTAATATTGTAAACAATGCTGTACTCATCCAAATAAACATTTTAAACAATAGTTGAGTTAAATAAAACAACCCAGCATGATGGGACAAACATTTTACCTAACCAGCTGGGTCAAAAAAACAGCATGTGTTCTGTCCAATATTTAACCAGCACAGGGTTGCCAAATAACCCAGAAATGGTGGGTTTTAACAGTGTATTGACAAACTTAGCAGTGTGTATGGCTTTACAAGTTTGTGTATGGTTTTACAAGTTTGGAACAACAACATGAGTGAGCAAATGATGATAGAATTTTATTTTGAGGTGGACTAAACTATTTACAGCTGTAAATTTACTTTGCTGTATTCTATTTTAAAATTTGTGCTTTAACTGTCGAATTCCTATGTCATATGCAATATTACCACTGTTAACCATGCAGTATATGTAGTAGCATCTACTGTTATAGGTTTTGTTCTATTTTATATACGAATGTGTTTACTCCAATTTAAGGCATTAACCTCAAAAAAAAAAAAAAAAAAAAAAAAATTCACAGGGGAATGTGGACTGGATTTGTCTACGGCCGAATGAGACTAAGCGGAACACAGAAAATAAAGTATATGTTACCTAAGTAAAAACACCGAAAAACTACCCTTTTCCGTAAACCAGAGCCAAACACACTTTGGCTTTGGCTCAGGTATACTTAATTTTCCACATTCACATTTGCTCAGATAGCCTATCCTTCATTTTCCTCATTCCACTCAACTTCAACTTCAACTTCATTTATTTATATAGCACATTTAAATGCTTTGTTGTTGCCCAAAGTGTTTCACAAAATGATGAATAAAATAAAATCCACACACAACTTACAAGTCAAACAAACATTTGTAAAAGGTTCCCAAATCAAACTTTCCCTACTTCAAAGGCCAGAATAAAATATGCTTTTATTACTGAAAAGGCACAGTCCCCTTTTGACTTCTTTTTTGACCAAGGCACATTCAACAATGACTGATCTAAGTGACCTAGCTGGTGTATGAGACCCTATGAGGTCGGTAATATAATTTGAGGACAAGTTATGTAAAGCTTTAAAAACCCATACTAAAATCTTAAAATCAATCCTATACCTGACTGGTAACCAGTGGAGAGACGATAGCACCGGAGTAATGTGTTCCCTTTTTTTGTGCCGGTCAGAAGCCTAGCTGCAGCATTCTGCACAAGATGCAATCGAGATAGTTGCCGTTGACAGATCCCTGCATAAAGTGAGTTATAGTAGTCCAGTCGTGACCTGATAAAAGCATGAACCACAATTTCCAAATCTTTAAAACTCAGAAAAGTTTTTAGCTTCGCAATAATTCTAAGCTGATAAAAACTGCTTCTTACAACCGAACTAATCTGTTTATCAAAACTAAGAGATGAACCTATTATGATGCCAAGATTTCGTACACTATCTTTTACTGTCATTTCTAAGGGGGCAAGAGCATTGGCTTCTTCTCTTTAGCCTTAGAAAGACCAAATATTATGATCTCGGATTTTTTCTCATTAAGCTGAAGAAAATTATTATCCTTTAATCTCATCTAGACACTGCAACAGGGACTGTAAAGACTGCTCATTTCCAACCTTAAGCTTAAGATAAATCTGCGTGTCATCTGCATACATGTGATACGAGATGTTGTGTCGACGGCAAATAGACCCCAGCGAGCACATATATAAAGAAAACAGTGTCAGGCTCAAAATCGAACCCTGAGGAAGGCCGTATTTTAAGGGAGTCACAGAGGATGAAACATTTGCCAAATTAACAAAAAAAAGTCCTTTCCTTTATATAGGAGTGAAACCATTTCAAGTCAATTCCCCCAAACCCCACCTCAACTGTTTTAAAAGAATCAAATGATCTACCGTGTCAAATGCGGCACTGAGATCTAACATAATTAAAACTGCAGCCTTCCCAGAATCAACCGCTAATAGTAAACATGTTTAGCAGAGCAGTCTCAGTACAATGACCAGCTCTGAAACCCGATTGGAATTTGTCCAGGAGATCATTCTCCCACAAAAAAGGGGTGATTTGAGTTAGAACTACCTTCTCTAAAAGTTTTGATAAAAATGGAAGTTTAGAAATGGGACGGAAATTGTTCAACTCTGTAACTTAAAGGCCAGTTTTTTTAATTAAAGGAGAAACCACTGCTTGTTTAAAACAAGATGGAACACAACCCTGGGCTAAAGAACTATTCACAACAGAAAGTATACTAGTGCCCATTGTGTCAAACAAGTCTTTTAAAAACTGTGGTGGAACAGGGTCCAGTAGAGAGGATGATGATTTCATGTGTTTAACTAAGCCTGCTAGAACTGGAAGGAAGACCTGATCAAAAGAGTCAAATGTACAAGAACTTAGCACAGGAAATTGGAGAACAGTATAGGAGGGAGCAATCTCTTTTCTAATATTGTCAAGAAATCCTCACAAGTAAAAGGAATAGAATCTGAAAAGGGTGTTATAGCTCGGTTTAGCATAGAGTTTATTGTGCCAAACAAAACTTTCGGACAATGGGCAGTTCTATTAATTAGGTACGCAGACTTCGCGTACATTCCTCGCATTTCTCGCTAACCTTCTGTTCTTCTTAAAGAACGAAGTGCAGTGCAGACGAGATAACTATTAGGAAAATCATGGCCGCCATAATCCACAAAATTTTCTGAGGTTTGGATATCCAGAAGTGCTGAACGATCGGGTGTCCCGAGTTCGAATCCTACCTCATGGATCTTTCCCTGATCCCACCCCCTCTCTCTCTCCCACTTGTTTCCTGTCATGGTACATAATGCTACGTGAGTATTCACAAGCTGTTTTATTTACAGTATAAATTAATGCTTGGAAATAATATTTAACGTTTTCAAGTCCATTCATTATTTGTGGCACGCAAGTCGCAGCCTATAAATTCCGTCAATTTTATGATAAAATACAAACAATAAATGTGTTATTAGCTCTTTAATTTGTAGTGAGATAACTACACTCTTAAAAATAAAAGTGGTTCACAATGCCATAGAAGAATCTTTTTTGTCTAAATGGTTCCATAAAGATCCTTTAACATCTGAAGAACCTTTCTGTTTCACAAAAGCTTCTTTGTGGTGGAAGAAGGTTCTTCAGATTATAAAAAAGGTAAGAAAGAAATGGTTCTTTAAAGAATCTTTACTAACTGGTTCTTTGTGGAACCAAAAATGACTCTTCTATGGCATCGTTGTGAAGAACCTTTTAAAGCACCTTTATTTTTAAGAGTGTATATTCGCCTCAGATCAAGCGGCATGTGAATCAATGGTCTTGAGTACAGGGCAGCCGTGGCCTAATGGTTAGGGAGTTGGGCTTGTAACCGAAAGGTTGCAGTTTCGAGTCCCAGGTCCGGCAGGGATTGAAGGTGGGGGGAGTGAATAACCAGCGCTCTCTCCACCCTGAATACACGACTGAGGCGAGTCCCTTGAGCAAGGCACTGATCCCCCAACTGCTGCGAGCGCTGCAGCGATAGCGATATGGCTGCCCACTGCTCCGGGTGTGTGTTCACGGTGTGTGTGTGTGATTGATCACTTCTCACTACTGTGTGTGTGCACTTGGATGGGTTAAATGCAGAGCACTAATTCTGAGTATGGGTCACCATACTTGGCCACATGTCACGTCCTCCTCCTCCTCCTTTTTCTCCTTAATATTTGCAGCACAAAATATGAAAAAATGAAAAAAGGAATGCATGTTAAAAAAAATTAATTAAAAAAATCAATCAATCATTTTTGTGTAGAATTCCTCCTCAAGAGATGGCAGAAAGCACATGTTTGTCTTTTATTTATGAAAGCACAACATTTTGTTGACATTGCGAGTGCACACATATAAAAGTAGATCTTTTGCAGTTCCGAATGATGTATTACTCTTACGTTTATGCAAATGATCACGCTAGCGCTTCCATGTCAAGCGCGCTTTAGCTTCCACAATTGGATATGCGTCTCACAGTGCACATTTATCTAGGTTAAATGTTTAAAATAATATTGTGAAATGCATCAAGTGTTTTATGTCTATAGATTTTATTTTAGGCAAGTCGTGTTGATTTGAGAAGGCTAAATTGATCAAACATATGCTCAACTCATTGCTGCTGGTCGTTACTTTAAAAAACAAAAGCTTGAATTTAACAACATAAAATGTTCCAAACATATTTCTAAATTAATTTAATAAGGAAACAAAACAAATCTAGCCACTTTGCCATTAAAAACCAAAACTGAACTATTTTAATGGCTGCAACAGCAGCTGTGTAATAAACACTGGCTCTGTTCTGATAAGTTGTCAGACAAGAGCAGAGTTCGGGCCTGAGCATCTCAGGCCAGGGCTGGGCCCGTGCAATCATTTCAATTAAAAGTTCTCCCTCAGCTCGGCGGGCCCCCAACCTGCCCGCGCCCATATGCACCTGCATACCCTGCATACCCAGACGCTATGCCCCTGTCCGCATATAATGAAATTTGATCCTCAACCCAATTCCAAGTAATACCCTTTAAGTTAG